>JASVEL010009725.1:0-46384 GCA_032618575.1 Nicotiana noctiflora
AATCAAGTTGGAGGAATCTTCTAACAATTCTCCCCCTTCCGACTACTTGGAGAGTCTCCTATCCCTGCAGCTTCTCTGCAGAACTCAAATTTACCCTTTGGTACAGTTTTGGTCAACATGTCTGATCCGTTTTCATCTGTATGGATCTTTTCAAGCCGCAACATCTTCTTCTCTAACACATCCCTGATCCAATTATATCTAACATCAATATGCTTGGATCTAGAATGGAATGAGGCATTCTTCGCAAGGTGGATAGCACTTTGACTATCACAAAATAGCTGATAACCGTCTTGCGAAAATCCAAGTTCAGTTAAGAACTTCTTCATCCACAGCATTTCTTTGCAAGCTTCCGTTGCTGCAATGAATTCAGCTTCAGTAGTTGATAGTGCAACACATTTTTGCAACTTTGATTGCCATGACACAGCTCCCCCTGAAAAGTTAATCAAGTATCCTGAAGTTGATTTTCTAGAATCAATATCTCCGGCCATATCTGCATCAGTATAGCCAACCAACACAGGGTTGTCTTCTCCAAAACACAAGCATAGTTTGGAGGTTCCTCGAAGATACTTGAGAATCCACTTAACAGCATCCCAATGTTCCTTTCCTGGATTAGAAAGAAATCTACTTACCACTTCTACAGCGTGAGCGATATCTGGCCGTGTACAAACCATGGCATACATCAAACTTCCTATTGCTGAAGCATATGGAATTCGCTCCATCTTTCTTCTCTCATCATCTTTTGACGGGCTTTGCTTGGTGCTCAATCTAAAGTGGTTAGCAAGAGGACAGCTAACTGCTTTAGTTTTCTCCATGTTGAACCGTTGAAGTACCTTCTCGATGTACCTCTCCTGAGACAACCATAACTTCTTGGCTTCTCGGTCTCGCATAATCCTCATCCCAAGGATCTGTTTTGCTGGCCCCAAGTCTTTCATGGCGAAGAACTTGCTTAGCTGCTCTTTCAAGCTATTAATTCCGGAAACATTCCGGCCAACAATCAACATATCATCCACATAGAGCAATAGGATGATAAAATCATCGTCAGAAAACTTCTGAACGAACACACAATGGTCTGAAGTTGTCTTCTTGTAGCCGTGTTGCCCCATCACCGACTCGAACTTCTTGTACCACTGCCTTGGTGCCTGTTTTAAGCCATAGAGGCTTTTCCTCAATCTACAAACGCAGTCCTCTTTTCCCTTTTGCTGGAAACCGTCTGGTTGCTCCATGTATATCTCCTCTTCCAAATCACCGTGTAGGAAGGCGGTTTTTACATCCATCTGCTCAACCTCCAGGTTGAGGCTTGCTGCTAATCCCAGCACCGTGCGTATTGAGGTCATTTTCACAACTGGTGAGAATATTTCATCAAAGTCAATACCTTTCCTTTGATTGAAACCTTTGACGACCAATCTTGCTTTGAATCTCGGACAGGAACTGTGTTCATCATGCTTGATCTTGAACACCCATTTATTCTTCAAAGCTCTCTTGCCTTTCGGCAACTTCACCAGCTCAAACGTCTTGTTCTCGTGCAAGGATTTCATCTCGTCTTGCATGGCTTCTATCCACTTCTCCTTATGTTCATCATCAACAGCTTCTTCAAAACTGTCGGGTTCTCCCCCGTCAGTGAGTAACACATACTCATGTGGAGAATATCTGGTAGACTGTTGCACAACTCTTCCAAATCTTGTGTGATAAGGAGGGTTATTGAGGGTTGGTGGTTGAGGTTGATCATCCTCGTCTACATCATCATCACCATTATCCTCGTTACCTTCAGCATCTGCTGGTTCATCTTCATTTGGAAGATCAGGGGCTTCAGGTTGATTATCCCGAACATCGTCTCCAACTTGTCTCGGCACCATTGTTGGAGGCAACTCAAACTCAGCAGAATCATCAGTGGACTTCTCTACTTTTTCAATGTCTTCAATTGTTTGGTCCTCAACGAACACAACATCTCGACTCCTGACAAGCTTCTTCTGCACCGGATCATAGAACTTATAGCCAAGCATGTCTTGACCATAGCCGGTGAATACACACTCCCTTGTCGTGACATCAAGTTTGCTCCTTTCATCCTTCGGAACATGGACATAGGCTTTGCAGCCAAATACCCGCAATTGATCATAAGATATATCTCTTCCTGACCAAATCTTTTCCGGAGCCTCGTACTGAAGAGGGACACATGGTGAATGGTTTAGCACATAGGCTGCTGTAACTAGTGCTTCACCCCAGAAAGCCTTTGGTAACTTTGAATGAGAGAGTAAACATCTGGTTCTCTCGATCAAAGTTCTGTTCATCCTCTCAGCCAAGCCATTCAACTGTGGAGTTTTAGGAGGTGTGAACTGATGTCGAATACCATGCTCTTTACAGTAAGCATCAAACTGACCCTGGTATTCACCGCCATTGTCTGTCCGGATGCACTTCAACTTCTTACCGGTCTCTCTTTCCACCAAGGTCAGAAATTGTTTGAAAACTTGAAACACTTGATCCTTGGTCTTCAGCGTGTATACCCATGTCTTTCGTGAATGATCATCAATAAAGGTCACGAAATATCGGGCACCACCGAGGGACTTCTTGAAAGGCCCACATACATCTGAGTGTACCAGATCTAACACGTCTTGCTTTCTGGAAGGAGGGAATCTTTTGAATGAAACTCTGTTTTGTTTCCCAGCTAAACAATCAATACACTTCTTCAACTGGATCTGGTTTAGACCTGGTAAGGCGTTCTTCTTCACCAAACGCGCCATTGACTTTTCACTCATGTGGCCAAGACGTCTATGCCACAACTTCATATTGCTATCATTCTCCGCAACATTTATAACTTGTTGGGAGATGCTCGCCTGGGTCACGTATAACTTTGACTGCTTCGTGCCCCGCGCCACTACCAATGAGCCTTTCGTGAGCTTCCATTGGCCATTATGAAAGGTATTACAGTAACCTTCCTCATCAAGCTTGCCTACGGAGATCAGATTCAGGCGCATATCTGGAACATGCCTGACATCTCTTAAAAGTAGCTTCATCCCATTCATGGTCTCTAGGCAAACATCTCCTTTGCCTACAACTGTTGAGAAATTGGCATTTCCCATCTTTACACGACCGAAGTCTCCAGGTGTGTAAGATGAGAAGAGTTCTCTCCGTGGCATTGCATGAATGGTAGCTCCACTATCAATCACCCATGTCGTCTCTTGGGTTGTCAGATTGATAATGTCGTCATCGTAGACAATGTTAAACTCACCAAAGGAGTTCGCTTCATCATCACTGCTTTCTTCGTGTTTCTCCTTTTTGCCTTTGTTCTTCTTCTGGTCATTTTGGAACTGTCGGCAAAATCTTTTGATATGGCCCTTCTTTTTGCAGTAATGGCACTCAACATGTGCAAATTTGTTGGATCTACCTTTGCTCTTATCTCTGTTACTCTGGCCTTTGTTTTGACTTCTCCCCCTGGTCGTAACAGCCAACACCTCTGATGAAGAAGATGATCCTTGTGATCGGCGTCTCATTTCTTCATTTAAAATGCCACTCTTGACTGTCTCCATGTTTACCACACCGTTGGGTGCAGAATTGGTGATTGAAACTTTCAAGGTTTCCCATGACTCTGGGAGTGTTGCCAGCACCATAAGAGCAAGTACCTCGTCATCGAACTTTATGCCCATTCCCGACAACCGGTCGACAATCCCTTGTATTTCATTAAGGTGATCTGCCAGAGTTGTCCCTTCTACATATTTTACTTGCATTAATTTTGTCAAGTAAAATAATTTGTTGTTACCTGTTTTAGAGGCATACAACTCCTCGAGCTTGTTCCATAACGACCTTGCACGTGTCACACCAGAAATATGGTTGTACACATTGTCTTCAACAAATTGCCGTATGTAGCCGCACACTTGGTTGTGCTCAAATTCCCAGTCCTCGTCTGACTTGTCTTCAGGTTTCTGAGCACTGAACACCGGCAAGTGCATCTTCGTCACGAACAGGAGATCCTTCATCTTGTTTCTCCATAAGTGGTAATTTGTGCCGTTCAGGTTGACCATCTTGCTTGTCCTTGCCTCCATATTTCCGACGGTGAATAGTAACCGTAGGTATTAATAGTGCCCGTACGTATGAATAGTACCCGTACGTATGAATAGTGTTCTAACCAAAGCTCTGATACCACTTGTTAGGACCCGGTGGCACTAAACACTTCTTCACAGCGGAAAAATAAATGATCAACGAAAAATAAATGACACAAAGAATTTAACGTGGTTCACCTAAAACGTTTAGGCTACGTCCACAAACCCGGCACCAACTTCCACTAAAACTTTTAGTAGGCTTACAAAGAGAGACTTCTCCAATAGTTTGGAGGTACAACAATTTCCCGAGCTCTACCCAAAATAGTGGCGCACACAAAAGTGTTTTCCGAAAATACCCGACTAGTATTTTACTCACTATTTTGTCACTCCCCCTTTAGAAAAACTTCCTAAAGAAAAACAAACTCTCTCTTTCTCTCTAACTCTTATACTTGAGTTATTGAATGTTTTTGGTGTGTTTAAAACAACGAGATGAGGGGGGTATTTATAGTTTTGAGATAGGGACCAAAAGTGCAAATCTCACCTATCAAGAAGGATCAATTTGCAATATTCCTATCTCACCTACCTCACCTACCATCTATTGATGCCATTGCTTACATCAATAACCAAGTTGGATGAAGCTTCTAACATGATTTCGGGCTATATAGATGTTATCGAATAAATTCAAGTGATTTGAAGCTTTGAATTCTGAGTAGGACAGAGAGACTGTTTCCAATCGACCCTCGGCGCAGGAAAAAGAAAGGCAAACAAAAATAAAAATAAAAACAATGCTGGGGAAGTAGAGGAAAATGAGACAGTCGAGTGTGACAATGGGGGAGATTAGATTATGGAACTCCATTGGGATGTGAAGTAGCTCAGTAAGAATTGCATTTATTTATCATGAATTCATCCATGAAAAGTGAGATAGAAGCTACTGAATATAGAGGGGATTTGATTTTCTTGACTTTTTCTTTTCATCCATTTCGGATAAACTAGTCACCCTACACGTGCATTGTACGTGTATACCGAACTATATAGTCATAATTTTATAAAATAATATTAATATTATTAATAAATATTTGAGTAATTAATTATACATAAAAGAAAGTACAATAAAGAGAAGGAGTTCTAAAATTAGAGGAAAGAAAATAAAGAAAGAGGGAA
Source organism: Nicotiana noctiflora (assembly GCA_032618575.1). Classification (NCBI taxonomy): domain Eukaryota; kingdom Viridiplantae; phylum Streptophyta; class Magnoliopsida; order Solanales; family Solanaceae; genus Nicotiana; species Nicotiana noctiflora. Next base: position 5,193 of record JASVEL010009725.1, read on the forward strand.
TAAGCAGAATGATTTGTTGTTAAGAATGGAGGAGAATTCCCTTTATATAAATGTAGCTTTTAATTGCCACCAATGGTTAAAGCATAATACAAACAGGGGTGAATCTATGAAGTAAAAAGTGGATTCACGTGAATTCATGCTTCCCTCCTTTTATTATGTATTACGCTAGTATTTTTTGAAATAAATAAATATGTGTGAACTCATACTCAAGTGAGCATGTTAGTTTAATGATAGCAGAGTGCCCCTTTGCCTTCAAGGCCAAGGGTTTGACTCCTAATTGCAACTCTTTGATATTTTAAATTTGAAGATGCTTACATTTGTTTATTGTTATTTTTTCTTTCTTGGTTAAACTACTTCGGTCATTCTTTAAATGGAAAGCTTTCAATAAAATGTTTCTTTATAAAATGACTTTTAGCAAGATATATAAATATAAATTAGTTAAAATTATAACCAATTATGCAATTATTGATACTTCTAGAGTATGCAAAGTTGTAAAATCATCTAATTAAGGCATAAATAATACTACATAATAATTAGTATTAATTATTGTTTGCTCGTCAACTTATTCTTATTGTTAAAAAAAAATTTATATAATTAAATTTAGCATCTGTATTTAAAGTAGTGATGCACCCATACTCTTAGATATTTTGGATACGCTTGCAAAAGATTAGGTAGTAAAGCATAAAATACTTTATAATGATAATATGCATCAAGATATTTGTTTCATAGCTTGTCTAAGAGATAATACATAAAATACCCATTAAACTTGTCCGAAAAAATCATTTACACACCTAAACTTTACGGGCGACCTTTTACCCCACTATTCTAAACTTAAGTGAATTTAATACCCCTTCAAAAAACTGAACCAAGTCTTATGATGGATGTGTGTTACACGCACCATAAGTTCCCTATTTTCAGTTTTTTTATTTCTTTTTTAAATTTAGTTTTTAAAAAATGAATATTTTATGTTAAAAAACAAAAAAACAAAAAAAAATTATTTTTACAAATTTGTGTTCCCAGTTTTTACAAAACAATTTTTTTTAAAAAACTAAAAAAACAAAAATATATACTTTAAAAAAAAAAAAGTATTTTGTTGACAATAATCTTTTCAGTTTTTTAAAAAAAAATTTTTGTTAAAAATGAAATTTATTTTTTCTGTTTTCAGAAAAAAAAATTCAGTTTATACAAAAAAAAATCAGTTTTTACAAAAATAAAATATTTAAAAACAGAAAAAAATAACATTTTTCAAAAACGAAAATACATTGCTTGAATTTTTTTTCTTCAGTTTTTGAAAAACAAAAATATTTTGTTAAAAAACTATTTTTTAACAAAATTGTAAAAACGAAAAAAAATAGTTTTAACAAAATATTTTTCGTTTTTTAAAAATCGAATAAAATGTTTATGTTTTTGAAAAATGATTTTTTTTTCTTCAGTGTTTCAATTCTTTTTAAAGATTTATTTTGTGTAAAAACTGCAAAAATAAATTTTGTAAAACTAGAAAAAAATTGTTTTTAACATAATATATTCATGTTAAAAAGATAAAATGAAAAATAAAAGAGAAAAAAACAATATTAAGTTAATTAGTTATAATATCCTATCAAAAAGTGACACATGGACCTGTAAATTAGTTTTAAATTTTTTTTTTTTTGCCTTCACGCGCAGCTACTGCGTTAACTACACATTTTGCGCAGAGGGGGGTATTAAATTCACTTAAGTTTAGAAGAGTGGGGTAAAAGGTCGCCCGTAAAGTTTAGGTGTGTAAATGATTTTTTCGGACAAGTTTGATGGGTACTTTATATATTATCTCCTTGTCTAATTGAGTCATAAAAAGTTCAACCGCATAGCTTACTAACAAACTTCAATCAAGAAGGAATATACAATTAATCCTAAATTCATTTTACGAGTCAACCTGAATACCAAATACCTGGAATTTCATATTCCTAGAAGCCTTAAGCCATCAAACCAAAATGTGTTATCAGATGGCAGGATCTCTCAAATATTTCGATCACCTTGCCCCACGTGGAAAAGAATGAATACAACCTAATTTTTTGTGGGTACATTTATATTAAATGTACGTTTTCATGTGTAATTTATACGTGCAAATAACATAATTTTTTAATGAAGGAGATTCGGATGAAGCGCTCTCACGTGGGTCCGCCCCTGCAATTTAGTACTCCACATTAAATTAGTTTAAGCGGCCAAAGAGATCTTTTGAGACGAATTTAGTAGAGTAGCTCTTTTGAATGGATTTCTATGGCTTCCATGAATATTTTGTCTCTCTTGAAATCAGGCGTTAATGGTTCAACATCACTAAACCAATGCAAACTCTTGCACCAAAAGATTGTTACTTTAGGCTTACAAAGCAACATTATTTTTTCCAAGAATCTAATTAACCTATACATCTCTTGCCAAGATTTCCATTCTGCTAAGCTAGTTTTTCAAAACCTTGAAAACCCTCTTGATATCACTTTGTGGAATGGTCTAATGTCTGATTATACCAAGAACCATTTGTTCAATGAAGCTCTTGAGCTCTTTGAGAAGCTGTTGCACTTTCCATATCTCAAAGCTGATAGTTACACCTTTCCTAGTGTTCTCAAGGCTTGTGGTGGTTTAGAAAAAGTTCAATGTGGTCAAATGGTACATGCTCATCTGATTAAACGTGGGCTTTTATCAGATGTTGTTGTGACAAGTTCACTGATCGGTATGTACGCGAAATGCGGCTTGTTCGGTTCAGCTATACAGCTGTTTGATGAAATGCCTGAAAGAGATGTTGCGTGTTGGAATACTATGATTTCATGCTACTATCAAAGTGGGCAATTTGCCAAAGCGTTTGAGTTCTTTGAGAAAATGAAGGGTTTGGGATATACGCCTAATTCGGTTACCTACACAGCTGCAGTCTCGTCATGTGCGAGGCTTTTGGATATGGAAACTGGGGAGAGAATTCATCAGCAATTAGTGAATGATAAGTTTTTATTGGATGGTTTTGTAAGTTCTGCTCTTGTAGACATGTATGGGAAGTGTGGCTGCTTAGAGAAGGCTAAAGAGATCTTTGAGCAAATCCCTGTCAAGAGTTTGGTTTCCTGGAATTCCATGATATCGGGGTATAGTTTGAGAGGTGATACCAGATCATGCATTGAGCTTTTAAGAAGGATGAGCAAAGAAAACACGAGACCGTCTTCTGTGACTTTAAGCAGCTTATTAATGGCATGCTCTAAATCCGCTCAATTGCAGCACGGGAAGTTTCTTCATGCATATATAATTCGAAATAAAATAATATCTGATGTCTTTCTTAATGCTTCACTTGTTGACTTATATTTCAAATGCGGCAGAGTTGAAACTGCCCAAAATGTCTTTAGTAAGATCACAAAGAAGTGTGTGGAAGCTTGGAATGTGATGATCTCCGGATATGTGTTAGCTGGATACTACTTGGAGGCTCTTGACATCTATAATGACATGAAGTTGGCAGGGATAAAACCCGATGCAATCACGTTGACGAGTGCCTTGGTATCTTGTTCACAGTTGGCTGCCTTAGAACAGGGGAAGGAGATACACAAGTGTATCATTGACAATAGATTGGAATCCAATGAAACTGTTATGGGATCACTGCTTGATATGTATGCTAAATGTGGCGTCGTAAGTGAAGCTTTTCAAGTCTTTAATGAGTTGCCTGAGAGAGATCTGGTATCATGGACTACAATGATTGTGGCATATGGATCTCATGGCCAAGCTGTTGAAGCTTTAAAACTCTTTAATGAAATGCTGCATTCTAATGTAAAACCTGACAGAGTTGCATTCCTTGCAGTAATTTCTGCATGTGCTCATGCAGGATTAGTCGATGAAGGTTGTCATTATTTCAATTTAATGATCAGTGTTTGTGACATCCAACCATCAGCTGAAGAGTACTCATGTCTGATTGACCTTCTTGGGCGTGCTGGAAGATTGCGCGAAGCCTATGCAATTCTACAGAACAACTCACACATCAAGGACGATGTTGAGTTGTTAAGCACATTATTTTCTGCATGCCATTTGCATGAGGAACGAGAGATCGGAGAAGAAATTGCAAAGGTACTTACTCAAAAGGACGATGCATCGACTTATGTTGTTTTTGAAAAAATGTATGCTTCGCAGAACAAATGGAATGAGGTACGTAAGTTGAGAATGAAGATGAAGGAGCTAAGGTTGAGGAAAAAACCTGGATGTAGTTGGATTGAAGTAGACAAGAGGATTCAAACTTTCTTGGCAAATGATAAATCATTCCCATTAGTAGACAATGTTTATCAATGTCTATGCTTAATTTATAGTGACATGGAAAACTATGAATACTTTAGTCTTAATAGCAAGGGAGATGAATACTACTCACACTCAGCTACTTGACCACACCAATCTCCTTGTTCATGATAGTTTTGGTAGTATTAAACTTTTTCCTTTACAAAAAATACTAAATTCTTTTAATTAAATAATTAATTGTATGAATAATTAAACAAAACTTTTTAAAAATTAAAAACTCAATTCCAAACCTCCTCACTAGATTCTCTTCCACGTTCCTCTTTTCCTTTAATCTTCTTGTCAAGAGCGACAAGCCATCTTCTCTTTAAAAGAAATCAATGTAGGTATTTTCCTATAATTTTTTTTTTTACTTGTCAATCTTTTTCTTTTCAAACATAGATGGAAAAATCAATCTGCCGAAACACCAAACCTAGGGCAACTACGACATCTAAGTTTAGAATATGATAGCTTATGGAGCGTCTTTTATCCCCTTAAGTAGAAGTATCTAAAATATTATATATGGTCGAAATCGGGTGTGTGTATGACATGGTAGAGCGGGCTCGGAACACGAGGGACTGAAGATCGACCCCAGGTCCCACCAGATCAGAGCCGAAGTCAAAATGTCTATCTTTGAGAATATTAAGTCCGTGATCCCGGAGTCGATCCTGACATTGTTAGCGTAAGCAACAGAATACTGAAATATCCGTGACTGGTCGGATATTACGGCAAAAATCTTGGCACATATCAAGGAACCGGCAATCAGCAAATCTCTATCTTTGAGGACACTTTGTAACACAACTCAAAAGCAATATAATATTATTGTTCTCTTTACACTCTTATTCAAAAGTGAAGTATATCATGTTCAAGGGTAGCTAACCCAAGGCTGTAATTGTTCAATTCATGTGGTTTAAATTGATTTTATCATATCTATTTCAATTGCAGTTATTATCGCTTTGTGTCATTTTAATCTATGCATCCTTAAAATCACTTATAAATTCAATTGTTATCTGTTATCTGATTTTGAGTGTAAACAAATATCATCTAGATTTAAAATATCTTTTATAGTTAAAGATGCAGCATCGAGATGTCAAAGTTCATACTTTTTCTATCTTAAAGGAGAAAAAAACTTTATAACTCCTTTCAACTGGAACTGCGTTCCTTTACCCAAGCTATATTTGAAAATACCGATGCAACTGTTAAGCTTAATTGTTATAGAATTTTTGAATAGATAAAAGAAACTTTACATTATGAATCCAACAAATAATGTTGGATTGTAGATAGATAAATGACGTATCAAAAAATTAGGCAAAACTTTAAGGAGGTTTTTGAAGAATATAATGTTAGAATGATTGTAAGAGCAAAATGTGTTGTTAATCATTGTTGTTATTGAAGAATGTTAAAATGTGTTGTTACAAATTAAAGACTGACTTTTATCAAATATTTTTAATGAATAAAAATTAGCAGTGTTGTAATCAAATTTCTGGAGACTAAGAGAAGTGTCAAGAGAAGTATCAAATTTCTTTAGACAAGAGGGGTTGTTCTGATGGTAAGCAACCCCCACTTCCAACCGAGAGGTTGTGAGTTCGAGTCTCCCCAAGAGCAAGGTGGGAAGTTCTTGGAGGGAAGGATGCCGGGGGTCTATTTGGAAACAGCCTCTCTACCCTAGTGTAGGGGTAAGGTCTGTGTACACATTACCCTCCCCAGACCCCACTAAGTGGGATTATACTTTGTTGTTGTTGTTGTTGTAAGAGAAGTGTCAACATCAAGAATTACATGATTAATCTATCTTCCTCTTCTTCACAAACAAAATAAATGTCTATAGCTCAAAATTAACAAAATGAAACGCGAAAAGTGAACAATAGCATAAAACTTAAATCATCCAAACTTGATCATAAATTTTTATCAAAATCAAAACTTACTTACTGGTAATTATCAGTCAAACTTTTACTACCAAAACAGAAATATGAAATTACCACTTCATTGCTCTTGTATATTCAAATCGAAAGAATCTTTAATTTGAAGAAGGTCCTTCCAAATTATAATTATAATAGTGAAGAGGAAGCTCTCCAAATTGATGCAAAACATCATGAGAAGAATTGGCCAAATCATCAGCTCTTCTCAACAAATTGTTCTTCAATAATTCCATGGAAGCCATGCATTCTTGGAGTTCTTCCAACCCTAAATTCTCCAAAGACAAATCTTCCCACCAATTATTAGTCCCACTCAGACCCACACTCAGAGCTTTCTCCTTGTCCAAAATTCCCATTGCATCCAAATACTTCTTCTTACTTTCTTCTTCAATTTGAAGCCTAAGAGCGGCACTAAACCCGTCTTCATCATGTCCTCCAGTTTCGTAGCGATTGATAACAGAATCCACACAAGGGTTTCCAAAGGAATAGACTTTACCAGCAGGAGATTCAACAATGACAGCAACTTTTGCGCCGCACAATGCGCTTAGTTCGCTCGCTTTCTTGAACAGCCCCGTCCGCCGCTTCGATAACGTCACTTGTAAACTGTTTCTGTTTGCTATTTTCTCTATTCTGATCTTTTGTCGTCCTTTGCTCTTTTTCTTGATTTCCTCATTCTCATTCTTCTTCTCCATTCTTGTTCAATGTTCAATGGGATCTTCTAACTTGTTTTCTTTGTATATAAGAGGATTTTACCGCCTCTAGGGTATAATTAAAGCCCAAAATTAAGAAGTACCATTTATTATGTATAATATATACTCCGTAATTATATTTATGTAATTAGTAATAAAAGCTTTCAAATTTTAATAATTTTTAAAATTTTGTAGGCGTAAGTTTAAGTGAGTTAATTGAAAAAATAAATTCTCACTAAATTAAATAATATATTTACTTTCTCATTAATTTTATTTTTTCTTTCTTTATGTATTGTCTTTTTTTTATGGTTCTTACGGTTATACTTTCAAATTTTAACTCCAACAACAACAACAACAACAGCAACCCCCTATATTCCCGCAAGGTGGGGTCTGGGGAGTATAATATGTAGACAGGCATTACCTCTACCCGAGAGGACAGAGGGGTTGTTTCCAATCAACCCTCGGCGCAGGGAAAAGAAAGGCAAACAAAAACAAAAACCGCATTAGTTATACCAGCATACATCGCAAAAATTATCTAAACATAAGAGGCATAAACACCATAAATAAGCAGGTATGCATGCAATGATATTAAAACAGTAACTACCAGAAATGACTACCACAAGAGAACACAAACTAATCATCTATGACCAACCACTGCTAGCCGCTCACAACTCCTCACGGGGGATCGGGGCTTCTCCTCCGCACATGCCCGAACCATCGAAGCCTCGCCTTTCGCATCTTCTCATCCACTGGGGCCACCCCCACCTTTTCCCGAATAACTTCGTTCCTGATCTTATCTAACCTGGTGAGCTCGCACATCCACCTAAGCATCCTCATCTCTGCAACCATCATCCTCTGAACATGAGATTTCAAATTTTAACTCCAATTCTCTAAATTAACTAAAAATTTTTTGTCACGTTTGATTGATCCACACACCAAAAAGCAAGTTCTTTTATGTCTAATCTTTTTTAACTAAGAAATCTCTTAGGTAAATGTCGCAAGGTACAAAACATGATGAATAATGGTCTCACCATTTACCATTTTCATTTAAGGGAAGAATTCAATACCATATGACGCACGCCTAACTCCTGTGTCATGAGTTCTGCTCTCACCACTATATCAAAGTCATGTAGGTTTTTTTTTTTTTGGTGCCTCAATAATAAGTGTGCCATAGTCGCATCTACGCTCCAGCTCACTTGTGCGATCACCCTGTCGCTTCTGCGAGACCGCAAAAGCGTTTCATCTTCCGCTTCTGGGAAACCTTCCCCGTCCAGCCTTCCTTGCTTCTGCGAAGTCCCTTAGCGACCCATCTTCGATTGAAGCGCTCGCACCAGCAACCAGAAATTCCAGCATTTTTCTTAGTTCAAAAATTAAATTCTTAACCAATCTGAAATCCACCCGAGGCCCTCGGGACCTTAACCAAATATACCAACACGTCCAAAATTATAATACAAACTTAGTCGATACCTCAAACCACGTCAAACAATATCGAAATTACGAGTTGCGCCTCGAGTTAAATTATGAGTTTTTAAATCTTCCAAATTCTATAATTTGCGCTGAAACGTATCAAATCAATCCGAAGTGACTTTAAATTTTTATGTGAAGTGAAGTTACTCAAGGCTTTAAACTGCCGAACGACGTGCTAGAGCTCAAAATAACATGTCGGATCGTTACAAATCTTGATATTATATTTGCTGTGAAATATACCTTTTTCGTTAAAAGCTACAAATATGATTTCAACTAAACTTGTGTTAACCCTCTCTGCTCTTGTAGATTTTGGAACAACGGGAAATACTTGTCTGGGATCCAATTTTAGCAAGTATAAATGAATTTGTAGAACAATTAAGTAAAATGTTAATAGTCAAGTCTCCTAGTGAAAACAAGACATTTATTATTCTTAACTTTGCGAAAGATGATACCAACAACTTATCGAGAAGAATACTTGAAAATTTTAACACTAGATGGTCTTCCTCCATATAGGTACATCGTCAAACCCATTATATTATTTAAGTTTCTCTTTTTGTTCCTTTTCTCTCTATATTTAAGTATACCATATATGCTTTTGTGTTTACAAATACCAATAAAATTTGCATATTGATATTTCCTTGAACAGGCTGGTTTTGACAGAAAATGCGCCCATTATGCTACTTAGAAATTTGGACCCTTCGAATGATTTATGCAATGGTACAACGATGATCTACCGAGGATTTGACAACAACAAAATTACAACACGTCAATCTACTAAGAAGCATGTGTTTACCAAGAATTCAACTTACTCCCCTGAAAACGAAGGATATCCTTTCAAATTCGTGGAGAAACGATTCCACATACACTTATATTTTGTAATGACAATAAATAAAGTACAAGCTCAAGAAATAGTCAATGTTGGATTATTTCTACCATATTTTCTCACATGGACAATTTTACGTTGCACTTTCAAGAAGGATATCAATATCGACACAAGAGTCTTTGTTATAACAGAAAAACTAAAATAAATGGAAGGAACATATACAAGGATTATCGTCTATAAAAAAGTATTAGGTGAAATACACTTAATTATACTTTTTTAACCTCGAATTCATAAATAAGTATGCAAATCACATGTATCTTATTACACTTTTATTATTTATCTTTGTAGGTTCAAACGAATAACTCAATTGACGGTGTTCTCCAATGATTACTCACAAAAGTTTATACAATATTCTTTCATGTATACTTACTTACTAAGATTTTGTTTTAATAATTTTAATATTAGTTTTCAAAAAAGTGTACTAACTAATGAATCCAATACACACGTGTCAAGAAACTAGTACTAACTAGTACTATATTAAAAACATGAAGATCTATAGCAAAATATCGTTCATATATTTTACCTCCGTGCATTTAAGTTGTATAAAATTTTAAATACAAATAAAATTCTTCCTTGGAAAAAAAAAATCATAGGCTAAAAAGGAAAACAAAGGAGAATAACTATGAAACTCCTTCTTTAATTAATATTCATAACAACGAATATTTAAGGTTGGACCAAGAAAATTAATTATCGTATGATAATAAAAAAGAAGAAGAGAGCAATTGGAAACTCCTTCAAATAATATTCGTAATACATGGTGCTTCAGCTATAGTCAAATTTGTCAAAGTTAAAAATGAAAAAGAATAAGGTCCAGAAACTTGTCTTTTTTTTTTTTTGGTAATTAAAATTTTCATTAATCACCAGTAACATTATTATAAAGCATAGCTTAGCTAATCTCAACTAGCTAGGAGCCTGTTTGGATGGGCTTAAAAGCTGGTCAAACCAGCTTTTAAGCCCCTTTTGAGGTGCGGAGGTGTTTGGCAACAAAAAAATTGGCTTAAAAAAAGTTAAAATCTGCTTAAAAAAAGCCAAAATCAATAAGTTGGAAAATCCAACTTTTTCGAAATTGGCTTAAAAGCCATATTGGGTTGACCAAGTATATTACATTCTTATCCCTTATAATTTTTCTTAATTACGAAATTACCCTTCGATAAAAAAACCTACAACATATTATCTTTCTCTTTTCTCCATTTTTGTTGCAGCAGCCTTCTCCGTTCTTTCCTCCAACGTTTTCTTCTTCGTCTTCTTCCTATCTCTTTCCTAACTTTTTCTCTTCCTTTCATTTCTTTCTTTATGCACCCATCAATTCTTTTAGCCTTTTTCTCCATTCTTGCTACAGTTTTTCTTTTACCTTTTTTGGGGTTTTTATTTTTCAACTCAAGAAAGGGCTAATGAATTAGAAGATATGAACACAAAAATATAATATTATAGTAATAATCTTATTTATTATATTAACAAATTTAAGGATATTTCGGTTATTTTAACAAGAAAAATGTTTACCAGTACTTCTTTACCAAACACTTCATCTGCTTTTTTCCAGTTTAAGCACTTTTATCCAAACACATAACTACTTATTTATAAAACAAGTTCCAGCACTTATAAAGTGCTTTTAAGCACTTAGCTTAAAAGCCAATTTTTTTTAAGCTAATCCAAACGGGCCCTAGATCTCAAAGTAAGGAACACAAAAGACTATAACTATCAAAGTACCTAATCCATATTTCTATCAACAATTCTCATCCAGAAGAAGAGTTTTTGTACTAAACACTTTTCAATTCCATTTGCTCTAAAGTAGCACATGCATGAAATCTCCCTCGCTAGGCTTAGGGGTGTTCATGGTTCGGTTTGGATCGGTTGTTACCTTAAAAATAACCAAACCAATTAAGTCGGTTATTTAAATTGTAAAACCAAACCAATCCAAATTAACAGAAATTTATCGGTTTCGGTTTTTGTCGGGTTTTTATCGGTTTTTCGGTTTTTTCGGTTTTTTCGATTTTTTTAAGGTACAAAAAATTTCAAAAGAATCAAATGGTGAAACGTAGAAAAAATAGACAAGCATGGCTACCATTGTTACTTTTTCACGTATTCTGTTAGGAGAAAGAAGAGAGAATAAAGACATCTTATATTCGTTATAGAGATAAACTTCTAAACTATAGAAAAGAAGACAGTAAAACTTCCCAAGAAATCCAAAATTATGTCACTCACTACTCAACTTTATCCTATGATAAGAAATCTAGTCGTTTCTCCAATGGATGAACCAAAAATAGTTAAGTTTTTCAAAACACAATCATAGTTAAGTTTTTTCAAAACACAATCTATATGAACGGTTTGGTTTGGTTATTTTTCGGTTTTTTAGGTATAAAACCAAATCCAAACCAACTTTGTCGGTTTTTTAAAATTAGAAACCAAACCAAGTTAAACCAAAAAAATATCGGTTTTTTTTCTCGGTTTGGTTTGGTCTTCGGGTTGGTTCGGTTTTTCGGTTTTTCGTGAACACCCTAGGGCCTATTGTGACCTCTGGAGCTCCCTTCAAAGACCATGTGATTTCTTTCCCTCCACAGTATATGTGTATACTCCTCTTAGATCATCTTGAGGATTTTAGTTGGTGTGGTTTTCCCCTTGGAGTGTTAACAAACAAATTGGAGGTGTTCATTCCATGTATTGCACTTTATATTCTGAAGTTGTTTCCACTAAGTCAGTATTCCCCGTAGCTTTCTAGCATAATTACATTCAGCAAACAAGTGGTCTCTTGTCTCAGGATTGAATTGACATAGTAGACAAGTATCATTCACATTAAGTTTTCATTTCCTGAGTCTGTCCACAGTCAGTAACCTTCCTTCACAATGCAACTATATAGTGAATCTAGCTTTTGGTCTAGCAGCATTCTGATACATTAAACTCCTCCAACTAGTTTTTGGGTACGTTGGTATCAGTTAGAGATTAATCTGTGTTATAACACTCTTTTTAGTATCCAGTGGTCTTTGTAGTTGATGGATAACATCCCTTGCTTCCAAGATTTTCCTCACCATCCATCTTGCAGCCTTTGGTATAAGCATGGTTTCTCGGTTCTTCTATTTGGTGTAAAAGGCATGTATCCATTTGATCTATAGCTTGTCATGTTTGTGTTACAAGTCCTAGTATGTTTTGGCAGTAGCAGCATCATTCCACTCTTATAGGTTGCTCAGATTCACACCTCGCGCAGACTTAGGTAGGCAGTCTTTGTCCCAAGCAATGAGAGCTTTTTTGTGATTTCATTGCCACCCCCCCCCCCCCCCAAACCATATGTAACTTCTACAATTAACTTCAATAACTTTAATCACTTTAGGTTGTAAAGGAAAGAGTTGAGCCCAGTAGAATTGGATTTCAAATAGTACTTTCTGTATCAGTTGTACCCTTCCAGCATAGGATAACTATTTTGCTGTCCATGAAGTTATTTTGCCACTATCTTGCTGATGAGTTGCATCCATTGTATCAAAGTTAATTTCTTAGTATCCAATGGTACCCCCATATATTTAAAGGGGAGTTGTCCTTGAGAGTAGCCCAACAACTGACATACTCCTTCTGTAACTTTGTTTTCCATTCCTCCACAATATATATCACTTTTGCTAAGTTAGCTTGTAGTCCAGAAGCAGCTAAGAATGACAAAAACAAGCATGACGCCTCCTCACTGACTTTGTGTCTTCTCTTGTAAACAATAATAGATCATCAGTGTAGCTCATATGAGTGATGTGTTGTTTCCCATATCTGTGATGATATTTTAATCTTTTGTCCTGTTTTAGTTCATTGAGGAGTCTGCTCAGATATTCCATAGCAATCGCAAAGAGGAAGGGGGAGATTGGATCTCCTTGCCTCAGACCTTAAGTGGTCATGCAAGTTTCACGTTGTTGAAAAAATTAGTCAGGAAGGACCTGGTTCGTGGTCTGTCCAAGTCAAGCTTGAAGGATCACAAAGTATGTGATGCATTATAAAAGGGAAGCAAGTCAGATCCTCATTCAATCCCAAAAAGGAAGTCAGCACCTCAAGGCCACTTGGTCCTTCCCATGGATCTATGTGGACCTATGAGGGTGCCAAAAAGAGAAGGAAAGAAGTATATCTTTGTGATAATTGATGACTATTCCAGATTCACCTGGACTTTGTTCCTTTGGACCAAGGATAAAACCTTTGAAGTAGCTTGCATTAGGTATGATCATGGGACGGAGTTTGACAATGTCAAATTTGATGATTTCTGCACTAAAAATGGGATAACTCACAATTTTTCATCTCCAAGAACACTACAACAAAATAGTGTTGTGGAGAGAAAGAATAGAACTCTTGAAGACATGGCAAGAACAATGTTAATTGACAACGGGATCGCAAGGTATTTCTAGGAAGAAGTTGTCAATACTGCGTGCTACTTGGTGAATAGGTGCATAATCAATTCACTTCTGAACAAAACTCCATATGAACTGCTAAATAGTAGGAAGCCCAAGCTAACACGTCAAAGAAATTTTGGGTGTAAATGCTTTGTTCACAACAATGGAAAAGAAGCTCTTGGAAAGTTCGACGCCAAAAGTGATGAAGGAATTTTTCAGGAATACTCATCTCAAAGCAAAGATTACTAGGTATACAACAAAAGGACTCAATGTGTTAAAGAAAACATATATGTGATCTATGATGAAGCTCACCTCTCCTGTGAGAAGGATAGACATGTTGATCAAGATGGGGTGCCCTTATATGTTCCAGGTGAAGTAACTGACATGGAAAATAAAAAGGCAGACATGATGAGCCATGTCATGGAATCCCGCAAAGATGATGCAAATACATCTCCATCCATTAGAGAGATTACAACAACTGAAGCTGAAAATAGAGTTGTTGATGCAGTCCAAGGAACTCTACTTTGTAAAGTAAGAAGTGCCCAAGAACCCCAATCAGACATACATGGTTCCTCTACCAATGAGGCTTAAGCACCAAATTGGAGGTTTAAAATTTCACATCCTCTTGACAACATAATCACACCTCTTGACTCAGGAGTTCAAACCAGATCAAAATCAAGAAACTCACTTGTCTTCTCAGCCATTTTTCCCAAATATAGCAAAAAAATATAAAAGAAGCATTGAAAGATGCAGACTAGATCACAACAACGTAAGAGGAACTGCATCAATTTGAAAGGAACAAGGTATGACACTTGGTTCCTCGACCTGCACACCGAACCATCATAGCAACCCGATAGGTATTCAGGAACAAACTTGATGAGTTTGGAAAAACAACAAGAAATAAGGCAAGGCTTGTAGTTCAAGGCTACAATCAGGAAAAAGAAATTGATTATGATGAAACATTTGCTCCAGTAGCTCAAATGGAAGCCATTAGAATTCTAATTGCCTTTGCATCTCATATGGAATTCACACTATCCAAATGGATATCAAAAGTACATTTCTAAATGGCTCTCTGAAAGAAGAAGTCTATGTCAAGCAGCCTCCTAGCTTTGAGTATCACAAGCATCTTGAGCATGTGTTCGCACTGGACATGGCATTGCAAAGGTCTGGTATGAAATATTGTTAAAATTCATACCAGAAAATAGGTTTACAACAGGAAAAATTGACAATGCTCTTTTTCTAAAGAAACAAGGGGAGGAACCTGATCATTGTGCAGGCGTATGTTGATGATATCATCTTTGGATCCACGACTGACTCTCTCTCTGAAGAATTTGCAAAACTCATGGGGAATGAATTTGAGATGAGCATGATGGGCGAACTGAATTTCTTCATGGGACTTCAAGTGAAGCAATCTCATAATGGGACATTGATAAGTCAATAGAGTACATCAAGGAGCTGCTAAAAAGGTTTGATATAGAAGCATCAAAAGTCATCAACACTCCCATCTCTACAGCTATTCGTCTAGACACAGATGAACCTAGTTCCTCCGTAGGTCATTCCATGTATAGAGGGATCATAGGGTCACTCCTGTATCTCATTACAAGCAGACCAGACATTGTTTTCAGCGTAGGTCTCTGTGTAAGGTTTCAATCCAATCCAAACGAATCTTATCTGAAGGCTCACAAGAGAATACTAAGATATCTCAAAGGAACACTGGACCTAGTACTTTATTATCCCTCAAGTGACAGCTTTGATCTTATAAGATATGCTGACGCTGATTATGTAGGATATTTGGTGGACAGGAAAAGCACTTCTGGAATGGGACATTTCCTGGGATCCTGCTTAATCTCATGGGGTACAAGGAAGCAGAACTCGATGGAACTCTTATCTGTAGAAGCTGAATATGCTGCAGTTGTCTCTTGTTGTGCTCAACTTAAGTAGATCAAGCAATATTTAGAAAACTTTGGAATGTTCTCAGATTGTGCTCATCACTTATGTGGCAATACAAGTGCACCCAACATGGAAAAAAATTCAGTTCAACATAACATGACCAATCACATTGATGTACATCATCACTTCCTTAGAGACAATGTTGAAGAGAGGCTAATATGCATGAAATTCTACAGCACTGAAGATCAAACTGCAGCTATATTTACCAAAGCCCTAAGCAGAGAACACTTCGAGAAAAATTGTTTGCCATTGGGGTTGATAAAACCCAATTGAAAACCTGGTCCCTCAATGATTGGCTATGAAATAAATGTTCAGGTAACATAGTGAAAAATCATTTTCTGACAACGTCTAACTCATCTTTATACTGTTACAGCTGGACACGTTTTATGATTATAGAGAAAATAAGGAGTTGAGGCTGTATACACTAGAAAAAAGGGCAAAGCTTATAAATAAGAGATTAGTCAGGGAACCTAGTTCTCCCAACACATGTTAGTAGTTTCTCTGTTCTCTCATGCACAATTCTGAACAATAAAAACAAGTGCCACATCATCAGTATGTCAGTTTTTAGTTTTGTGTCTTTTGAATCCAAATGTCTCACCGGTTTAATCGACCTAAATTACCGCCCTTTCTAACCAATCTCTCTTTCATTATAAATACATCTATATCTATCATCACACTCCACACATCAACACTTCAAAACATGCTTCATATTCTTTCTCTGTTTCACTAAATCTTCTCTCTTCTCACAATGGCTGAAAATCAAATAATTTTATCACCGAGTCCTCACCTATTGAAACACCAATGCCAGACTATACTCACTAATAACCAAATCCCTAGAATAGAGTCACCCCCACACTCCATCTCCTCTCCTAAGCATTTGAGTTCCAGTTCTCAAAAGTGTCACAAAGCATTAACTCCCACAAGAGGTGCTTCCCAGAGCTCTTCTCTTACCTCTCCAAAAAAGAGCGATGAAACGAGTACTACTAAGAATGAAAGAAAATCAGGAAATTTCAAGTTTTCCTATAGAAGAATGGTCAAAGGTAGACCGGACTTTGGAAAATGAAATCGTTCACTCAACAAAGATTGCTCGTGATCCCTTGCCCACAAGTACCACTCCTACTTCTCATGAGTTTGTCGAAAGAAGCGGGGATGGTCTTAAGACTCAAGGGGAAGCATCTGAGCTTGTTGGAGAGGATAATGAGTTTGTGCCTATTGAACCTTCAACACAGGAAAGTGCTACTGGAAACCTGTTGAAGGACTTGATCCACCTTCGGAGGATCCAATTTCATATCTCTCTCAGGAACTTCAGGTCAGTACTGAGCCTGCTCCCTTTCCTCTTTTAGATGTTGAGCCTCTAAGTGTGAGTGTGCCTAAGATAAGCCTTGTGTCTAAAGAATAAAAGAAGGATAGTGAAAGATTTTGGTGATTTACCAATTATCAGTTTGCCTAGGCATAGATTAGCTGTTGGTTAAGATCAAACTCCTAAGCGACCCACAACAAGGTTGCAAAAGAAGAAGGATCTTGAGTCTGCGCGTAAGAATAGTCAAATTAAGTCAAGAGAAGATAATTAGTGAAAGATGGAAAAGTTGTAAATGAGAAGATAGTGCATGTTGTGAATGCGGATGAAGAAGAAACGGAGGAACCTAGTACGTTGACTAGGAAGTTATCACAAAAGCATGGACTTCTCAATCCAAAAGGGGGATTTTTTATGTCTGCTAAAAGTCTTACTAATTTTGATGATGTTGTTGTTACTAAGAATATGGTGAAAGAATTAGGTGAAAAATCTGTGAAGTCTCATAAAAAGGAAAAGAGTGTTCACAAGACTGCTAAGAGAAAGTTTGATACTGATGAGGAAATTGGTTCCTCAAAGAAGGCCAAAGTTGGTGATCCGGGAAGTATTTGAAAAGAGAGATTGAGAAGTCAAAAGGTACTTTGGGGATGCACATTTGCCTCTAATGTCTTGGAGGAGGCCGGTATGAGACAGTTGGTTGAGATTTGTGATTTCCAACAATGGACACACTTGTTCACAAGTGATGCTGCTAGGGTATATGAGGAGAAATTTCAAAGTTTTTTTGCTGAATTGTTCATGGTTGAAGTTGGTCATTTGTTCCTTGGTGAAAGGAGTTGATATGGTAATGGACTTTGCCTTGATGGGATCTATTCTTGGTGTGCCTACTGAAGGGCTATCTAGTGTTCAGGGAGCTTGTACTCAGAACTGCAGAAACGCAATCTTGAAGGACAGAGCTGGTCAGCAAGAGGAATAGGTTTAGAAGAAAACCCTCTTTCCTGTTTACCAACTATTATTTGAGATGGTCAGATGGTAACATAGTCTTGCTGCCTCGAGCTGAGTGAAGATCCATCACCTCTCGCGCATACCTATTCCTCCTGGAGGCACTAGACAATATCACTACCATCGATCTGTTTGGGATCATGATAGGGCACATGAATAAAGTGGCAGACTTCCTTCTTACCAAGGTCTTTGAGCACTTCAAGGTTCCTTTCGGACCAGTTAAAATGGGTTCCAAGAAGCAAACTTTTTCAAAAGTCGCTCTTGAAGAATGATAGTGTATAGAGAAATTTGGAGGGATTACAAGCACTTTTACCATATCTCAGTTTATAAATGCTTAAAGCAGTGCCACTACTGATATAAGGCAATTGAAATCAAGGAATTTAATCCTTGAGACTTAGATAAGTCCGCTGCAAGAGGCACCTGGTTCCAGTCGCTCTCAAAGCGCAGAGGTTGCTTGCCTAACAAAGGAAAATGTTGAGCTCAGGAAACAAGTGGAGGACCTGAAGGAAAGACTACTCCATGAGAAAATGTCAACAAATGCTCGAATGGATTTAGTCTTCCAAGCAATTTCCTCTGTCTCCAAACCTTCTCCACCCAGTGCTTCTTAAATCATGTCCCCTTAGTGTCCAGTCTATAAATCAGCTTGTAATCCCATCTCTCAGTGTCAATTCTTATAATGATAACTTGTGATATTTTTATTGATTGTTCTCATTTGTGGATGTGGCAGTAGACTTTTCTCCTGCTGTAAAATCCAAATTATGTTAATTAAAGTTTTTCTCTTGTTGTTGTTTATACCTTACTTTTATGCTTTGTTATTAATCATGATTGTGTTCACATAAGTGGCATGAGTTAACTTAAAACTAGACCTCCTTCTTTATTAATTGCATGTTACCGATCTTTTGTATGACGCCAAAAAGGAAAAAAATTATTGCACTAATTAAGGGGAAATGCAGAGATTTAGGGGGAAACTTAAGGTCTTTCTGGTTCGCACTCTCGTTCTATGTATCTATCTCTTTCTAGGATGTTCAATTATAATTTTGTCATCATCAAAGAGAGGCAAATTGATTAGTTACAAGTACTTTGGTCATAAGTACGTTGCTTTATGTTGTAGTAGTTGTTCACTTGTATCTTCTACTTAGCTTATTTAGAAGCATTCTGTAGAAACCCCTTTATAAATCTTAAAATTGTGTGTTTGAGTCTTAGCTAGAGTTAGTCATGTTGTAAAGTCTTTATAATAGAGTTGTTATAAAGTGGCTTGTAATAGAGTATTAAAAGTTAGTGAGGGACTAAGAGGTTAATTGCTAGGATGTATAAGTTGTAATCTAAAAGTTGCTCAGTAGTGAAGATGAAATCCTACAAGGGTAGTTTTAAATCTCATAGAGCTGGGAATTTTCCACGTAAAATTCCTCTTGTCATTATATTTACTGTAGTGTGCGTGTGTATTGTTGAACCTGATAGAGAACCCGATTCTTTATAGAGTTTGGTGGACCCTTATATTCCTTCTAATTAGTTTGTATAACAGTTTGCAATAGGCTATTGGTCTATAATCTTTCACAGTGCTTGGATTTGCAATGTTTGGCAGCAAAATTAGTGTAGTGCATTAATGGCTTCATGTAGGACCCATGTGGTGAAGAACTCTTTCACTGCTTCACATACCTCTTCATTGATGATAGGCTAGGATTTTTTTTAAATGCTGCATTAAATCCATCAATTCAGGAGCTTTGTGATCTCCAATTGAGCATCGAGTTTCGTATATTTCAGTATCAGTTACTGTGTTGCACAATTCTAACTGTTGAAGATGCAAAAGTATAGGTCCATTTCTCATCACCAGGATGTTGACTCTAGGTAGAGTAGTGGCAGCTGATCTCATCGGGGATTTGTAATAATCAGCAAACTCTGTTTTGATAGCCCAGGGATCTTATAAATTTATACCTGTCAATGAAGTGATTTCTAGAATCTGTTTCTGGTGATGTTTTTCTTTCATCACAGCTGTGAAGCATTTGTATTTTAATTACCCAGCTTAATCCATGTAGCTCTAGATTTCTGTTGCATTGCACTCTCTTCTATCAATGACCACTTTTCTAGTTGTTTCAGGCTTACCTTCTCTTGATCAGCCAATGCATTAGAGTAATTGTTTTGTATTTCTTATTGGACTTCTTTTAGTGTGACCTTAGATTTAGAGATCTTCTCACCAATTCCTTTGAACTCCTCAAAATTAAGTTGTTTGAAAGCAGGCTTCAAAGTGCTTCAGTTTCAGCCATACACTTTTGATTTTCCCTTCTGTTTCAATTTTTGACCACCCTTCTTCAACAATCTGCCTAAACTTTATGTGAAGTGTCCATATGTTGAAGAAACTAAAAGGTACCTTAATGTTGCCTTTGGGAAGTCTAAATAGAATTAATATGGGCACATGATATGAAATAAAAGGCTCTCTAAATACAATTGTTAGCTGACCATATTGTATCATCCATTCATCATTTACTATTGCTCTGTCCAATATGTTACAAACTCTCTCTGCTCCTTGTTGTTTATTAGTCCATGTGTAATAGTCACCACTCCATGGAATTTTATTGAGTAATAAGTTATTGTAAAAATTTATAAAGTTTTGTAATTCTGCAAAGGTAACTGGAGATCCTTGTCTATCTTGGGGATAAAAGACAACACTAAAATCCCCACATAAGATCCAAGGGGTATTTCCTATAGGAGTAAACCCTTGCAAGTCATTCCATACTTCTTTTCTCTGTTCAATTGTATTAAAGCCATAGACTGTTGTACGAAACGACTCATTCCAATCTACTTACTAGTGACATGGCAGTGAATTAGTTGAGTTGACTCTCTTAAGTAGTTGAATAGCATATATTTCTGGATCACAGACCACCTATATTCTGCCACTTTTTGCATCTCTGCAGTTAGAACGCCTTTCCCAGTTAGGAGCCACCTTGCTAGCTATGTGTTGTTCTTTATTTTCTTTTACTCTAGTCTCAAAGAAAGTAGCTACTTTAATATGATTTTCTTTGAGGTATTGCCTAAAATCTTTCTGCTTATACCTCTTATTGATCCCTCTAAAATTCCAAAATAACGAGGTCATTGATTTGTTCTTGTACCACCTCCTGCATCAGGAGGTTTAGTATTGGCAAATATCTATTCCTCCTCAGGTAGAGCTATAAATCTGTTACGTGTTGACACATCTTCATGTATTAACCAAGTCTCGAAGGTTTTCATTAAGCCTAATTTCTCCGTCTGCTTGTTAGTGTAGTGTTGTTCTGCTAATTTTTGTCCATTACTTGTACCTTTTGGCTTAAATTGTGTCCACCCCTCATCTGCATTCTTCTTAATTGCATTTGGAACATTTTACCTTTGGCAATGCTATTGTTATCCTATTGTACCATTTGTTGTTGTTGCTCCTGTTTCAGTTGATCAACCACATGTTGTTGTTGACCTTTTAGTACCCGCCTAGAAATCTGTTTAGGTCTTTTGTTTCTCTGAACTTGCATTGTCTTCCACTCATATTTCCTCTTCCCACAATCATGGCCAATCTTTAGACATTTCGAACAGTATTCTAGTTTCCATTCGAACTCAATGGATTGCTGAAACCGTCGCCCAAATGGGTCTTTAACTATAACTTCAGTAGCCGTTTCTTAGTGACATTAACCTCAATCAGAATTCTAGCATAAGACACCCTAGTTTGCTTGGTAGTGCATTGATCAGCAAATATAGGGATACTCAAAGTGTTGGCCATCATACTAAGGGAGTTCATGCCCCCAACAATTCATTGGAAGATTAGGAAATTTTACCCATAATGGGATTTCTGTAAGGAATTCAGCATTAAAATCAAACCTGGGGTCCATTGTTTAAGGATGACTAGCCTACTATTCATGGTATATGGCCCTCCATACAAGATGTCCTGCAAGCCACTTAAGATTTGGAATTTAACAATGTAGTATCCCTCTTCATGGAGGAATAAATCAGGTTCAGCAACAGTGTTTCAAGTTTGAGAAATGTACCTAGCATTTTATTGTAATTAGGTACTTACCCAATTATATAAACAACTAGATCTTTTCTCCACTTTTCCGTCTCATTATCCACCTTTGTTTGGTATAAGTTCACGAAATATTGACCATCTACCACTTCTAGAGCAATATAGGGTAGAGGCATACCGTTTTCTGCAGATCGATTCCCAGAAAAGAGTTTCGCCTATGATGTGTCTCTCAGATTTTCCTTCACTAGTGCTAGAGCTGTTGGTCGTTGTTGATTATCCTCAGTTTGGGCCGGATTGGGTCGTTTCTCTGATGCAATTGATTTCTCATCACTTCTGACGTGGCTTCCTTGATTTATCGAGGAATTTGGACTCAGAACCAATTTCTTAGAAGCACTAGTATTCCCACTCGTTGTTCCCACTTCAAGTGACCTAGTCGGAATTTGAGCCCCAATTGGTGTTACAACTTGTTGAGTGTTGCCGCATTCAATGGTGTCAGCAATTACGGTAGCACTGACCGAGCTTCCTACGGTTACGATCGATTGATTTTTGAAAAGTCTTCAACTCTTCTTAGCCATGGCGACTGAGAATCAGCACAAGTTAGCATAACCTACATCGAGAGCAAAGCTAGTGAAGCACTTGCCCATGGAAGCTTGTCATTCTTTGTAAAAGGTTAATTCGGGTCCAGAACCGAAATAATGTTGAAAAATACATAAAATACCATAATAAACCAAAAAAAAAAAAAATACACAATTACCCATTTCGCAGTATAAAACTGCGAAATGCACTAACGGCCGTTAAGTGCATTTCGCAGTTTTATACTGCGAAATGTTTTTTTTTTTTTTTTTTTTTTTTTTTTTTTTTTTTTTTTTTTTTTTTTTTTTTTTTTTTTTTTTTTTTTTTTTTAAATTTCGCATTATTATTTCATGTTATTAAAAAAAAAGTAGCAAATTTTATCGTTTTCACAATTAACAAATTTTATTTTTGTTGTGTTATTGGTTGCTAATATTTGAGTTTATTTTCATTTGCAAAATCTTGTACTTTTATCATAACTAGTCTTTGTATACGCGCGTTGCGCATGTACTCTATATTTTTTAATTTATTCTAAAAAGACAAAATTATGGTTGATTAACTTGCAAAAGATTTTTTTCTTCTTCTCATCATAATGCAAATTATTCAATTGCTTTAATAAGTACTACATATTTATTGTTTGCAACATATAGAAAATAATAAATTATTTTTTGTAAAAATAGATTAATTTAGTCGTTATAGTATGATTAATCTACAATCCTTCTTTTTATCTAAACACATAATCATGCATATCAGATTCTTCATCTCGTAGTATTTCTTCAATCGTTTGATTATGAAAATATTACTTTAATATTGTATTGGAAGGAGTTAGAATATAAAATTCATGTTGATCAAAATTAGAATTTATTCTTCCAGTTATTTTCTATCAAAAAACTTCAACAACAAGTTATTTTGTATAAATAAGTAATGGATTTAAATTATATATCTTCATAATGTAATGAAAATATAATTTATTCTGTTATAATATTTTATTTAACGCTTATTTTTAGCTATCATATTATTAATTAATGTTATTAAATAGAGTAATTTTATAATTATTTTTTAATTGATCTGATTGTATAAAATCATATTTACATAATGCATAAAATTCCTACAAACTATAATAATGGTCTTGCAATTTAAGCTTTCAACATCTCCAATCAACAACTAACCAATAATACTCCGAAAAGAGCTTTACTTCATTATTCGTCAAAAAGTCTCTATTGTGTTAGAAGTACGTGGTCCGACCCGAGATATTTTAGCAAAACACAATAGAGATTTTTTCTTAGCAAACATGAAAAGGTTAATTCTACAACTAGTTTTGCATCAAATAAGCGTTATTTTTAATTCACATATTTATTTTAAATGACTAGTATTAATTTAAAGCAACATAAGCGGCATTCATAAGATTATGAACTACAAGTAATTTTGCATCAAAATACTTGAGAAGATAAATAATTTTCCTAGCAATAATTTATTAGATAATTTTTTTTAAAAAAAAATAACTCAGATTTCGACATATTTTAATTATGATAAAAGTACAAGATTTTGCAAATGAAAATAAACTCAAACATTAGCAACCAATAACACAACAAAAATAAAATTTGTTAATTGTGAAAACGATAAAATTTGCTATTTTTTTTAATAACATGAAATAATAATGCGAAATTAAAAAAAAAAAAAAAAAAAAACAGTAATTCGCAGTATTATACTGCGAATAAAAAAAAAAAAAAAAAAAAAAAAAAAAGCATTTCGCAGTATAAAACTGCGAAATGCACTTAACGACCGTTAGTGCATTTCGCAGTTTTATACTGCGAAATGGGTAATTGTGTATTTTTTTTTTTTTTGGTTTATTATGGTATTTTATGTATTTTTTAACATTATTTCGGTTCTGGACTCGGTTAATTCTGGTACTATTTCTACATTTTTTTTAGTTTTCTGTTCTTTATCACAAACTCTTAACAACGTCAAGTCCCCAAGATAATTTTGTCTGTGATTTGAAGTAAATTTCCTAACCTTTGGAATGCTCTTGAAATTATGATAATAGATGATTTTGAAGTTTTGTATTAACAAATTTCATGTGACTTTGTTGTTTTATGTGGGTGTGAAGCATAATCTCAGAGGTAACGTTGTTTATAAAATTTGCTTATAAGTTCTATTAGCTTCTATATTTTTCTATAGAAAGAGCTATGTTCTCAAATTTAGAATTTTTTCTCAAGTCCTTACCGTAAAGTGTAATTTCTCTTTTGTTTACAAAATCTCAAGCATCAAACAAGAAACAACAGCTACCCAGTATAGTCCCACAGGATGGGTCTGGGGAGGGTAATATGTACCCGATAGGGCAGAGAGACTGTTTCTAATCGACACTCGGCGAAAGATCGAGAAAAGGAAAAAAAAAACAAAAACAAAACAAAAAGAAAAAGTATTAGTGACTCCAGAATAAACCACAAAAAAACTAACATATAAAAGGGCAAAGTAAACAAAGCAACAATACGAACAAAAGGCATTAGTAATTCTAGGAGTAATTCTTGTATTCTCAACTTTAGACTCATCCCTATCCCGCGAAATAATAGAAGCCCCTAACCTGCAACCTTGATACTAGACCTCCAAACTTTCCTATCCAGAGCCATGTCCTCAAAAATTCGCATAGTAGTCATGTCCCGCCGAATCACCTCCTCCCAAATACCTCTTGGGCCTCCCTCTCCCACGACTCGCGCCAACTACCGACAGCCGCTCACAACTCCTCACCGGTGCATCGACGCTTCTCCTCCGCACATGCCCGAACCACCTGAGTCTCGCTTCTCGCAGCTTCTCATCCATTGGGCTACCCCTACCATTTCCCGAATAACTTCATTCCTGACCCTATCCAACCTAATGTGTCCACACATCCACGTGAGCACCCTCATCTCCGCTACCTTCATCCTCATCCACCTGAAAATCTCTACATCCTTTTTGCTATTATTGTTTCACTACTAATTGTTATATCAACTCAAATTGCTCATCGAGGAATAGACATTGACAGTTATCATTATTATATCCAGCAATAATTTTGATACTTTCATCGATTAAGTTACGCTACTCTTCTTCTTAATTTGATAATTTTTCTTAAAATTTAGGAGCTCAAAGTTAACTAAAATTTTGATTATTAAATCCCTTCTTATCAATTATGTAGAAAATCCTAAATTTAGGATAAATCATCAAGATTTACTTACCTAAGTCCTTTCCTTATTTGAACTCTTCCATGTTAATTTTTTAATATTAGGACTTTAGAATTAACTACTTTATTTATTAAATCCTTTGTCAGTTGAATTAGTGGGAAATTAACAAATAAGTGAAATTAGTTATAAACTAGGGGAAGAATAAAAGAAACATGAACATATTAAGAAGTAAAATAAGACGAGAACGAACCAAAACACAGTTTGTTTTGGAACAAACCGTTCTATGTATTGAATACTTAACAGAATCATGTAGGAAAAGCTATTTTTTCATGAGGAAAAAATAAACTATTTTTCCATTCAAAAGAAAGTCTTTATTTTTATAAGATAATACTTTAAAATTTTGTTTTTTTTTTGTTGTTTGTAATAATTTAAAATTATACTGTAATAAATAATTAGAAAAAATAAAAATATTTAACAATATAAAAAATTGAAGAAAATGGTTGGCAAGAGTCAATGAATATAAAGATTCAAAAGCACAATTTCAGGTTGAATTTTTTATCCTTTAAAAATAGAATACTTAATATAAAATTGTAATTGCAGATAAACTTTTAAAAATTTATATTGAGTTAATATTAAGATTTATTTTTTGCATTTGTTAAACGACAACTCCCTAAATTTTTTTATATATTAAGTTATTTGCTGCAAATATATTAGTAACTCAATTTTAGTCATTTTTGTTATAACTAGAATTCTATTTAAGGCGAAAGTCTATATTTTAGAGAGATTTTAAAATTGCTATTTGGTGGCTAAGTAACTTTTCCCCTATAAATAGAGGGGTTATATTTCATTTTAATTCAACACAAATCAATAAGAATTCTCTTGGTATACTTTTCTCTGCAATACTTTTCTCCTTCTTTTATTGTTAGGGATTGAGCATAATGATTGTCAATTATTCCATGAACTTTTTTCATGATTAAATTTTGGATTTAAGGTAAATATTGCACTTTATTTTTCTCTTTTAAATTCTTAACATTCTATAATTTAATTTTAAATACAATCAAAGATAATAAATTTGATTATAACTATAATAGATTTTGTAAGAAAATAGAACCACGCGAAGTGGTAAAATTTCTATGTTTTAACATGATCAAATTCATGTATGATTGGGGGCAAAGAAATGGAAACCCATCCCATTGAATTTGTTTCATTCTCATTCCCTTAAGAGAATGTGATAGCAGTATGTGATAAGTCTGAAAGAAGACTAAAGTATTACTATGAATGTATCAACGGATGTGGACATGACAATAGACGAAATTATAATCATCATCATTTTGATAATGTGAACAATAATGATTCTTAAAACAATCATTCACTTTGTGAAAGTAATATTTATCATGACAAAATTTTGTAAAGTACATATAAATGATTATGGTTCATTCATAATTTGAATGCGACAACATGTGATTTATGAATACATATTCATTTTTGAAAGAATGTGAGTTACATGCTTTATTCTTTAGTGTGTACTACACATACAAAATAATGCTATAATAAAGTAAAAGTTTATTGGTATAAAAACTCATATCATTATAAACATGAAGTTTATTCATAATTGCACACGCCATAATATAACCTTGAGTTTATCAACATTGATGATTTATTCAGTTGGCATAATTGATTTAGCCATATTAATTTAAGTATAACATGAAAAAATAAAAGAGAATTCACATGGATAAATATTAAAGAGCGAGAAAGTTATTTACGAATTCTCTTATGTTGTTTGTTCTCATTAATTAGCGGACTAACTAAAATTGGGATTGAATCCCATGAATGTTGGAAATTTCAAAGGTGAATATGGGCTCATTCACCTGGCATGTATACCACATAAAATGCATATATGAGATGGTTACATGTGCAACTATTATTAACATGCAACCTGGTGTTTGCGAGGTAACTACTCAATAATATAATTTATAGCATAATTTCAAGATTTTTCTACTCAGGAAAGTTTATCTTGATAAGTTGGTTTACATCACAGTTAGTTTAGCAAAATAATCATTGAGTACCTCCATTTAATAGCTAAACTATTGCTTATGAGAACAAAGTTATCAATATCAGTTTAATATATATTATATAGAAAGTATATTACATTCTCCCCTCACAAGTGGTTCAAGGTCAGGAACCAAATAATTTCAACTTATTATTATTATTGATATGCGGTGTATATTTTTTGTTAACACTATAATGCATACATACGTGTGAGACGCATGTGTGATACATGTGTCGCATAAGAATTTTTTGAACTCGATTTAACTACGAATTTTGGTACCAAATCATCTTCAATCTTCCCCAAATTTTGTATACTGACTCATCTTTATGTTTCCAATGAATCTCAACCATACCCATTGAAAAAAAGTCTTTTTTTATATATATATAGATATATATATATATATATATATATATATATATATATATATATATATATATATATATATATATATATCATCATCATCTTTTTTGTTACTTCATCCATGAAACTCTCTCCATCTTGCATATAATATTGCTAATCACGCTTAAAATATAGAAGGAGATCTCTGTGTGTAATTCTTGGGAAAAAAGAACCTTATTTCTTTTAATTTTCATGTGTTTGGCTACTTTTTAATAAGTTTATGATTAATGGCCAGAGGTTGGTAAGTTAAGAATTTTGGGGAGAACTCTGTAAGATTCCCAACTAAAAACAGGCACAAATTATGTATTAATATACGAGTTATCATGGAATGAAAGCCCACCACCCTGTAATAGGCCTTATGCAATCAGAATCCAGATTGTGAAAACATCAAGGTGGAAAACAAAACCAAAAAAGAGCTGCATTTACGCCCTCTCGTATCAATTTATTTGTACATCAGTGTCTGCTTCCATAATCTATTTCTTAGCAAAACCAAAAATTTCCACTTTCATTCCAAATGAAATTTCTAAACTTGTCTTTGCAGTTCTTGAATACAAATATGAATATTGTTTACTAGATTAAATTTACGGAAATGCTGTATTTCCAAATTACATAATACGTATCTCACATTATACTCACATCCCTTTCACTTCTATACAAATTTGCTCCCTGCACCACACCTGAAAACTTTGATCCAACTTGACACAAAATAAGATTTTTATGAAGGTAAAAAATTAGTTAAACCTTGTGCTATTCCTCCTTCCCCACCATTTCTTTTTCATTTTATCACTGGCTCCTTCATCACTCCCGAGTTTATTCAGAATCACCTTTGTTTCTCTCAATCTTGATCCGTAATCTTTCTTCCAAGCTTCAAACATCTGCTTCAACCTCCTTAGCTCACGATCGGGATTTAAGTTAGCCTCAACTTGACCTGATTTTACTTCCACCAAGAACTTAGCATCGTCACCAAATACTTGACTCCTCTGCTCAAACTCCTCAGCTAATCGGCTTATGACACTAAGACCTGCGCTCATTGGCCTTGCTCCGTTGCTCTCTCGGGCCCTATGGTTGCTTCCCGTCTCCCAACTAGACTCTTTCTCATCTGTTGGATTGACGGACGCATCAGAGTTCCTCCTCGAATCATCAAGTGTTAAGCTCCTTTTTGCAATGGAAAGACTTGACTGCAGCGATCTCATTTGTTTCTGCCATATTTCTTCCATGGATTTCATTTTCAACTCATACTCTGACCAACGATTCTCATACTGCTGCAATCTCTGGTGAAGTATGTCATTCTCCTCTTCTTTTTCTCGTAGAGCAGCTTCAGCTCTAAGGACTCGGCGTTGTAACTCTGCCAGGAAAGAAGATTTCACAAGCACCTCTTCTGACTCATTACCCTATAGGAAGTTAATCAGGATAAGAAACCAGCAGAAGATAACGGGCAGCACGAGAACCGATCGCTGACTAAGATGAATGATATGCTTTTGTCAACGAATCTAAAGTTAACTAACAAACTTGAATAAGCAGTGAGTGAAATATAGTGCAAAACAAAGAGATGTCACAAAACGTTGTCATCCCATATTTATAGCCACCCATGATTACCTTTCTGCCTCCAAATTGTAAGAGTCCAATGTCTCCTGAGCATCTTCTGACTAACCAGCCACGAATCACTGGAGAAGAAATTCAATGAGGTGAAAGAAAACTACAATAGTAAGTTTAAAAACCTAGATAAACCATGTCAAATATATTGGATGAGCAAGTGAAAATATTATTAAAACCATATAGTAAATTTATCTCATTGACAAATAAGAGAAAGGAGTTTAAAATACAACAAAGCCCTGAAACTACAGCTATTTGTGCATACTACAGCTATTTGTGCAAATCTATCTTATAGCCAATATCTTTCGTTTATCCAATAATGCAAAATACAATCAGATTATTCATGTCTAAAATATTGAACTGGAGCTTTAGCAATTACCAGATTGTATCACAATTGATGCATCATGAATATTTCTGTAAGTTTTCCTCTTGGTCCTGCATTTTATCTGCTTTTGTATACACAAAGCTGCTCTGTGTCTCTGTAGCAAGATTGCATATTCTTTTCTAGCTTTCTCACCACGTACAACTGAACAGAGAAACATGCAGGAATAGAGTTGCGTCATAAACCCTGTGAAAACAGATAAAACAGAGAAGGAAAAGTCCAAAGTTCAATGAAAACCCACATGACTGAAGTGTAGCAATTCCTCTGCCCAATTGTTTGAGATGTCGGCGAGCTTGGTGACCTCTAAAACAACTTTGAACACGTAAAATGCCATGGAGAGTCCGATTTCGGGTATCTTCAAGAACCCCAACCTGAAAAGAGGTAATAAGAGAACTATGCATTTGGAGTTAATATATGGAACAAATGAAAGTATGCTCTTTAGTTTGGGGAAAAAACTATTTTAACATTATCTCAACCCATTTCTGTTGGCAATAGCGGACATCTAAATAGAAGATGTGGAAAGCAAATGTTAGCATTGCAAAAGTTTATAATGGAAGGGGGAGCAAAGGAACAAAATTCCAAAAGCTTGCTTTACGCAATTGAGCAGTAGCTAAGATATATAATAGTAATCCAATTATCAAAGTTACATAGTTGAAATGATTCATTTCAGTCATCTTTCTCGGGAATCAAATTTAGAAAGTAAAGTCAGAAACTTGACAAAAATGCCAGTACTCAATTACTAGCATGATAACTCAAGTACTTAACATAAACGCCAATGGAAGTTAGCACAAGTTTGCGTATTTTAAATTTATATTTACATTCAAAAAGAAAGAGGGGTTGCTCCATGGTAAGCAACCCCCACTTCCAACCGAGAGGTTGTGAGTTCGAGTCTCCCCAAGAGCAAGGTGGGTAGTTCTTGGAGGAAAGGATGCCGGGGGTCTATTTGGAAACAGCCTCTCTACCTTAGGGTAGGGGTAAGGTCTGCGTACACACTACCCTCCCCAGACCCCACTAAGTGGGATTATACTGGGTTGTTGTTGTTGTTGTTGTTATTTACATTCAAAAAGATCTAGCAAATGCTGTAAAAAAGGAAGCAGCACATGGCATATTCTTGTTGGCAATAAAATCTTTAATTACCAAAAGAAAAATAAGAAGCACCACATGGACACATGTGTAAGTTGAAGATGATGAGAACACCAGATTCATTCGGCCTTAAGCTAGTTCTATTCCATGCCTTAGTTACCTTTGGAAGAAAGAAAGAACATGCATTGGATTCCGGTGATCTACAATGCACTATCTACATATAATTCGCTAATCGTTCCAAATACTTATCTTCTCTTCTTTCTCTACAACTTTAATTAGGGATTGTACGACTCACAGGTGAAAAATTCCTACAACTTCATGCAAAATAAATTGAATTAAAAGGAAATGAGGTAATGGACTTTGAAATTTGGGAGTCTAGAAGAGAGAGCAAGGTAGTTCAACAGGGTATACGAGACTTAATTGTACAATACATTATACTCAGAGGTAATGACACGTGCTGGCAGTAGCATTAAATCCAGATTCACAGCTGATAGATAAACATAAAATTTGACTGTATTGACAATTAAAAGCCCAGCAGAAGGAGAAATTTGGTGGTCATAATAGTATTTCTCACCTGCCCAGTTCGGAAGAACAACTTTGTGAAGCCAACTTGGTACAAATCAGGCAGAATATTGAACTGATGTAATATTGCAACTGAGACACTGAGTGGATCTTGCGATGCAACATGGTCAAATAAAAGGAATCCATATCTGATGCAGAATTCCATTGAAGTGAGCAAGAACTCAAGCATACCAACAAATGAACATAAAAAATAAACATTAGTGATAATACTACAGCTTACCTTCTAGCAAACTTCTGATGGGACATTCTGGTAGGAAACCCAGATCTTGATATTCGTACTACTTCTAATACACCACAACATCGTAACTGCTGCAATACAAGTCCCTGCTCATACTTTCCAGGAGACTGAAAATTGTTGGGCTTGATACAACGTATGAAATGTGGAGTCGTGGTCTCTAATCGTTGCATTAGTTGGAATAATTGTCCCTAACAGCAAAAGGAGAATCAAGTATCACACACATAAGCTGAGTCCACTACATCATGAACACCCTTACACAAGGGAGCAAAGACAGAGAAAGAATGAATAAACTTCTCCATGTACCCCCCCCCCACCCCCCCAAAAAAAAATTCTACGTCAATTGCTACAGTCAAACAATAATTATTTTTGTCATATCTTATTTTTCATAATGAGGAATAATATTTTTGGGATATCATAAATTTAAAACACCGGTCCTCCAATAAGTTTATCCAGATTATATGATGGCTGAATATTACTCTTTAAGTTTGAATAAATCAACCAAAAAAATTTTGTTAATCCAAATACTAACCGTAATGTATAAAGCATGCTTAGCAAAGCCTTAACTATATTTTGACTGTGATTTTACTTGCAGACCATATATAGGAAGGAATCTAGAGGGTTATACAGCAACAATACACTGCATTTATGATTCTTTTTCACTCACTTTTTTTCTTTTTTCCTCTTCCACTTTCTGCTTCTTAGCTAATCATATATGGCCTAAAAGCAAAGGTCTATGCAGAGTCATAAGCAGGAAAAGCTGCATTTGACACAAATTTGATCAACTAGTTTTGGGGGAAGCCAAATTTGCTATAAATAACACGACTTCCCCTGGAAAACTTAAGAAAGGGTTCCGAAGATCAATGTATAAGATTCCTCTACCAACTTTAACTCCATTTGTTAGAAATATCCATTGAGTCTGCATCTATCCTTTTTCTTTTGTTTGAACCATTATTAGTTTTCAGAAACAGGATTTGGCTCAGGATTGCCTATTTTTGTTAATTCCAGGGATTCTCTGAATTTGGAAGTGATCACTTAGTTAGTACATTTCCATACCAAAGCTTAATCCAATTAAGTCTGTAGCATCTACCAATTTCTCCATATCCCCCTTTCTTTTTGTTTTGGCGGTAGCATTTGGACCATATCAGCATGTTATTGGATTTCAAATAACCTGACTTTCAGAAGAAATGGAAACGGAAGTTTTATCTTTTCTTTTAGATAGAAAAGTAGTTTCTATATGTAAAAATACCTTGAATTTGGTGGAAACGCTTAATTTTTGGGAGTCTGCTCCACCAGATTTGTACAATGGGCCAACAACAGGCTTTTCAGATTGAGCAAGCATATATGATGCAAACGTTTGAGGAAGGTGGTACTTGCAAGAAGATAGAAGCTGAATTGAATTGGAGTGCAGTAAATCACGATTCTTCTCAAGAAATCCAGTTGTATCATACGTAACCTAGTAAAAAAGGAATTATTACATTTCCCTGATAAAAAATAAGGAAACAGCCCAAACAAGCCATTCATGTCAATGCATTAGATAGCGGGTGAAATGGGACAAAAGAAGTAGGCCGTAAGCAAATATACCTCCCCTGCATAATGGCATACTGTAAAAGCCTTCCCTCGTTCACCTCTGAAACAAAGATTAGAATTTAGATGCTGCTTGAGTTTGTTGGCAAATGACATGTCTGTGCCATTAGGAAAGGTCGACTCCTCGTCTAACAGAGATAACAAACCCAGTGGTTTCTGCATAAAAGAGATAAGAGAAGTTTCAGTATGCTAAACCAGATATATACTTCAAGAAACACTAGACATGGAAGACCTCCATTGTGGCGATTTGGTTCCTCTATCAGCATAATTCACTTACTACACAATTTCAGGCTAATGTAATCCCAGAACAAGACTTGGGGAAAAACATGCTTTTAATGAATGTGACCACATCTGTTTTATGAGAGCCATGAATACATAAACTTCTAAAATTAACTAAAAAAAAAAGTGAAAGAAAACAATATATATGGCTAGGACTGAGTTAGATTTATTTAAGAGACTAGAACATACAAACCTTCTCAAACAGATTTAGACAATCCTGGTTGTCGTCAAAATCAACTTTTGTCCAATCAATGCCATCTTGAATATACTCCTGGAAAGAAAGTCAGCTGTTAATGAAGAGTTAAATATGGTAATATACAAATAAAACAAACTAAAGCTCCAGGAAGTATCCTTTGTGTTGCCTAATTGGCAAATGCAGTGGTCATGCATGTAAGATTAAAAACTGCTGCCACCTAATTCTGTGGTAGATTATCAAACAGTATTTATAGCTTGTTTCGCCAAGCTTCTAAAATCAACTTATTTTGAAAAGTACTTTTCTCAAAAGTACTTTTTTTGGAGATAAGCAGTTTGTGTTTGGCTAATTAATTTGAAAATAACTTTTGAGCAGTAATTAGCGTTTGGCCAAGCTTTTAAAAATTGCTTCTAATTGTATTTTTCTCAAAAGTGCTTCACAGAAAAATACTTTTGGAGAGAAGCTACTTGTTTCTACTACTCAAAAACTGCTACTGCTTCTCTTGAAAAACACTTCTTTTCCTTCTAAAAACTTGGCCAAACAACTCAATTTTTGGAAAAAAAGCACTTTTGGCCCAAAACAAAGCTTGGCCAAACAGGCTACAAGTTTAACACCATAAGCTTTGAGACTTCTTAAGCAGCTAATGGATCGGCAAAACAGTATTTTTGTTATAAATGTTTAAGCAACATGCTAAATAAGCCTTTAGTACGTAGAAGTCAGCATGTTGGCGTGACAATTACAATTACAATAATTATAACTACTATCTGAGATATGCTGTGAAATTAAAATGTTTGGAGCAAACTTGCTGTATAATCGTTTAGTACATTGAAATAGTACTAAGACAAATAAATGTAACAGAAAACGATAATAAAATTGACCGTACCCTTATTCAAGTAATAATGACATTTTTCTATCACAAAATTACATTCCAAACCAAACAGGAGAAAGTATAAGTCACACAGCCATTCTCCCTACAAACTTTCTGTAAACCATTAAAAGGGCCTGCTTCTGCTAACCTAGTCAATTGTGATTATACCAAAACTCCAAGAGAAGACTCAAAAGAAAATATCCACCAAATTAATAACTGAAGTTGAAGGGTCATTCTGAGATTCAAAAGGAGGATGAGATCAATTCTCTCATTCATAACAGCATTACTGTTCTCACTTGTATCTGGTGAACATGGCAATGCTTTAATTATACTGCGTAAGAACTTCTTTTGAATAAATATAATGTAGAAAACGAGAGAAGAAAACATTTTTGTTATTTGTACTAAAACAAAGGTGGATATCATATGATGCAAAAGAGAAAGCGAATTCGGATAAAGGGTGTTCAGGAAGAAAGGAGATTGCTCACATCAGGAAGAGAAATCAAATTTAGAAATGGAATAATATGATAGGGATACCGTTTTGAGTACTCATTTTGAAAAAAAAAAAAAAAAGTCAGCATCAAACTACAGCTATGTCCATCCTACCCTTTACACAGACAGAAACTACTTAATTGTCAGGGTCCAAGGAAATGAGGTGGGAAGATAAAAAACTTGGGCTTCTTTTTTAAATCTCTTTTATACAGGGTGACGAAATGCTGAAAGCTTGGTCATGAACATTGCATAGATGGTAGACCGGAAGTAACATTGTCAAAGCCAAAACAAAGAAGAGCAACATGAGACTGATATAAAGATAGCAACTTCTAAGACCCAAAAAACAGATATGGCGAGATTCGAGGGGCCAGAGAGTTTTCGTCAACTTAAACATGCTTCTTGGCATTATCCTTTCTATGTTTTCAAATTAACAACAAACCCAGTGTAATCTCACAAGTGGAGTCTGGGGAAGGTAATGTGTACTGAAACCTATAGACTACAGGGTCTGCCTCTAAACCTATAACCTCGCGCTAACACCACCTCCCGTCTCGTCAATCATTATAATGTCATCTGCAAATAACATGCACCATGGCACCTCCCCTTGAATGTGACGCGTCAGTGGAACTATTGCCAGGGCAAATAAAAATGGGCTGGGAGCTAATCCCTCGTGCACTCTTTTTTCCACTAATTAGACCGAGAGTTCGGGGATGCATGTTCTCCGTTGTTCTTACACATTTTTCACCCTGAAGCAAAAGCCTTTGCATTTTATCCGTGGTTGCACAGATTCAATCAGTATCATTGAGCAGGAGGAAGAAAACAAGAAAGACATGACTTTAAGTGAAGATACTATATATTCAACCAATGCATCAGTTTCTAATAGGATTAAGCAAAGGGATCATCACCTCTTGTTCCAGCTTGAACAAGTGACGGTTAAAGTGTTGTTGCAACCTCTCATTGGCATAATTAATGCAGAACTGCTCAAAGCTATTCCTCTGGGAAGGAAATCAAGGTCAACATAATTAGAAAATAAAAGAAACATGAATGAATAAAGCATTATAAACCACAATACCTCGAATGATTCAAAACCATAGATATCAAGAATGCTGATAGATCTTCCAGTTCGACGTTTGCCGGCTGCAAGTGACTTATTTATTTGTTCAACAAGCCAGTCAAATAGACAGGAATAGATTGATTTTGCCAATGCATCTCTTGTGTCAGTAGCCTAACAAATAACAAGAATGATCAGTTATTCTTCAAGGACTTCTTAAATGGTCCATTGGTCAAACGTAAGTAACAAGCTTTCAGTATTGCCATATACTAAATCATTACCTGAGATAGTGTTAACTTTTGGACAATATCATCATTTCTTACTCTCATTTTTCGAGTTGATAAAGCTAGCTTTAGCTCTTCCACACCACACCCGATTAAAGTTGACACGGTTGTTAGGCCTACAGAATTAGACATCAAATAATAACATCAAAGAGTCAACAACAAAGCATGAAAACAATGTAGTTTCTTGGGAAACTAGTCAGTTTTAACAGTAGAAAATAAGAAGATTCTCCTAACATACTTTAGTTTGATGTACAATATAAATCAACGTCTTAATCTCAAATTAGTTGGAGCTACATGAAACTTCTTTAGCCATTCTACTCTAATTATGCCACTAGCTATGTTGTATGGGGCCGAGTGCTGGCCAGTCAAGAACTCTCATATTCAAAAGATGAAAGTAGCTGAAATGAGGATGTTGAGGTGGATGTGCGGGCACACCAAAATGGATAAGATTAGGAATAAAGTTGTTCGGGAGAAGGTGGGTGTCGCCCCCATGGATGTGCGGGCACACCAAGATGGATAAGATTAGGAATGAAGTTGTTCGGGAGAAGGTGGATGTCGCCCCCATGGGCAAGTTGTGGGAAGTAAGGCTGAGACGGTTGGGGCACGTCCAGCGAAGAAGCCCACATGCGCCGGTAAGGAGGTGTGAGCTTGGTGGGCATTAGGAGAGGTAGAGGGCGGCCTAAGAAGTATTGGAGAGATGTGATCAGACAGGACATGGTGAGGCTTCAGATTACCGAAGACATGGCCCTAGACAGGAAGTTGTGGGGATCGAGCATTATGGTTGTAGGTCAGGAGGTAGTTGAGGATATCTCTATGGCGCCGCAGAGTGAGGCTAGTCTGTTAGGACTTGCTCTTTGACTGTTAGTATTTTATGTTGAGTCCACACCACATTTTCGTTCCTCTTTGATGTGCTTTATCTACTGGTTATTGTTTTGCTTTTCACTTATTTTCTGGTTCTGGTGATGTTGTTCTTTGTTCTATGGTTTCTATTGAATGTACTGATAGATTGCCTCATTTGCCTTCTTTTGTCTTCTTAAGTTGAGGGTCTTTCGGAAACATCCTCTCTACCCTCGCGGGTTAGGGGTACGGTCTGCGTACACACTGCCCTCCCCAGACCCCACTAGTGGAATTTTACTACCTAGGCCTACCCTACATACAAAGCTTTTAATTAGTCTAGAAAGACTCCTAAATGTCGGACCTAATGTAAGTGTAACAACAACGTAATAAGTCACTGATTGGCATTGCTCACACAAATCCTTTTGTCAAGTTACAGGTCCCACATAATAAAAGAACACATCAAAAATCGGGTAATGTGCAGACTTGCAAACCCACTTATTGTGTTCTTGGAGGGACACTTAGTTTCTTTCACATGATATCAGAACCAACTATTTGGTAAGCCATTCTCATACTCATGGCTCAGCATTCAAATCCCTGTGCAAACCCATGAACCGATTCCACAAGTAGAAGGTTGAGTTATATAGTGTTCAACAACGGGTGTAGAAAGGCACCCAATGAGGTTTGTAAAGGTAATGGACCATTCCACCAAAAGGCTTAAGGTTTTGGGTCAAATGTACAGATTCTTTATTTTTCTTTCATTGTGCTATGTTCTTAACTAGCCGGATTCCCGCCAGATTGTAGATCATTGAGCTCTCCCCTATAATCCATATCCATTTATTATGGTCAATTATCAATTCATCATAATTTGATATTCTTTAAGCTAGTTTTCAACCTACTGCAACCCTCCTCTTTTTACTAACGTGGAACTGGATATTCTCTGCAAATGGCTGTCCAGATAGAAGTTGAAAACTAGTGTTTGATGTAAGTTGAGGAAGGCAGTAGTAAATAATGCCTTTTCTTTAGGACTCTGAAGTGGTTGTAAAGTCTGAAATTTGGTATAATATCACATGGCTACATTACATCAAAAAAGTATGTTATGTGACATTGCTTTATCAAATTATTGAACTTTTCCTATATGTCCCATAGTTAACTATAAAATTCAATTGAGTCAACCAAAGTCTTATATATCAGAGGAAAGGAAGGTGTCCAACAGAGA
This sequence comes from Nicotiana noctiflora, assembly GCA_032618575.1. Lineage (NCBI taxonomy): Eukaryota > Viridiplantae > Streptophyta > Magnoliopsida > Solanales > Solanaceae > Nicotiana > Nicotiana noctiflora. Next base: position 43,826 of record JASVEL010009725.1, read on the forward strand.
GCAAGAAAAAGCAACAGAAGGAAATCGGTTGCAACCTAGTCCTAACAGACATCATCAAAAAAAGGAGAAATAAATTACTGCCTACTAGGAGTTGGAAGGGCCACAAATAGCTGAGGTGATTATCTTTTCACTTTCAGTATTACCTTCATCCACAACTGGTTCAGCATGGTTTTCATTGTCCACGGATGTAAAAGAGATATTTCCAAGCCATAGCACTGCAGCTAGCATCGAAAAAACACTCTCTTGATCCTCCTTGCTGATATGAACAACATTGAGTGCTTCCTAAAACAATACAACATATTTAGCATTTTAGCTTCACAAGTTTTAAGAAACAAACAAGATCGAAAGTCAAATAGCCTAAAGATAAAAGGTGAAATTATTTTTTCGTGGAATAAGGATCAAACTTGACAGCAAGGCGAGAAGTATATTACCATTACAATCCGAAATTGTTCAGCATCATCAACCCCAGAAATTGAGTAGCAATTGCTTTGTCTCAAGTAGTTATACTCGCTTACATCCTTCAAATTTAATTTTTCTGAAGATGAGGTACAAAGAGAAAAGGAAAAAGACCTAAGTGTCCGACAAATATAGTAATAACTTGTAATTCCAAATCAAAGTACTCATATTTAAGTTATATTAAGCATAGCAACGATCAGCAAAAACTATAAATCAAACACATATTATCATTCAGTCCAACTTCCATTTTTGTTGTATTATAGTTGATTTGCTAGTTGCTACATGTAATTCTCATCCAAAACCTCTCATATATTGATATGAAGCTGCATTAGCATTAGCATGCGCTAAATTTCGATCCTCATTCAAGAACATACAGATTTTGCAGGAAAATACCAAAAGGAGGACGGGGAAACTGAAATGTAGAGTATCAATCTGACATCATCAGTAGAAAGTAAATTTTTGAAGGACTCAATATATACTGAAAATAGAGATTGGTGATTAGTTTCTTTGAGCATTAGCTTCAAAAATGTGATTGACTTTTCTTTCCTCTTCTTCGCTTCTTCAACACTTCTTGAAATCTTGTGGGATTGAGAAACATATGGGTGAGGTTTCTTTTCATCTTATATTCTTCTAAGGTGAGTTTGAAGAACACTTTCGCTAATTTTGTGAAAAACTTTAGCAGGGTGCTTTTGATTTTCTCTCTTCTTTGTGCTTGTGAGGTGCAAAACCTTGAAAGTCCATCAATTTGGTATCAAAGCACCGGTCCAGGTCTGAATTCTTGAATTGTTATCTTGTTCATCATGTCGGCAGACAAAAACAGCAAGCTCGGGATACTCTTCATGGATGAACAACTTCAGATTGAAAAACTAAGAAGTACAGCCCTTGAACGAGACAACGAAGAAATTTAAAGTGCAATGAAGAAATCAATGCAGAATTTGACTGAATTGGTCAAATATTTGCTGATTCCAAATCAGCCACCAAACCTGCCATAATGCCTACAACCTCCACCACCACCAAGATACAACATACCAGCTATAGTATGGTGCATTCCGCTAAGGTAAACTATCTTCCCTTGAGATATTTGGAGATAATCCATATGTAGTTAACGGTTTCTATGGAAGTTACAGTAGAACATGAAGTGCCAACCAAAAATAAGGATCAAACAGAGAACAGCGCATCTTATAGGCAAAACATCTAGAGCAGGTGCATTGACAGATCAAACAATGAAATTCTCACCCTCCTAAAGATTTATTATTCATACCTTTGAGAGCCCCTGGAGCTCCTGCACAGAGCTGATAAAATATATGATATGACCTTTCTCCCTCACTGCATTGAACCACTCTGGACTGTTCCAGAAAACTTATAATTAAGTTTGCATTACAGAAAAATAAAATAAATTTTGCTAATGATCAAGGCAATTGAAAGGAAAAGTACCTTTTCAAGTAAAACTGTGAAGATCAAGAAACCACATCAGCAATCAAAGGAAAAGTACAAATATATGTCAGCCACTAGATTTTACTTACATGTCAAAATTTCATTTTAATGAACTCATACAGGATGTTATTCTTACATGTTTGAATATTAGCCCCTGATATTTTTCCAGTCTCACTAAAGTGAATCTCAATAAGTTTCCCCTGTCAAAAATTTAACAATTTCTTAAATGCTAGGAAAAGAAATCTTGAAAAATAATTAGCAAGTCAAATCCAGGTCAGTTACAAGAAAATCACTTACAAATCTACTTGAGTTGTCATTTCTTAAAGTTTTAGCATTACCAAAGGCTTCTAAAATTGGATTCGTTTTCAGAATCTCATCCTCTATTCCACTACCACCTCCAAGGGCAGCCAAGTATTGCATGGCTATCTTTGCTGTTTCAGTTTTTCCAGCTCCGCTTTCCCCACTGGGCATGAACAAAACAAGGATTATTATAGTATACAGATTATCTAAGATGGCTTGATGCAATAAAAAACTACTACCGAAATTCTTAAAAGTGAAGATATAAAACATGCATTACAGGAAATAAAAGAGGATCATCTGTAATAATATCATTTGCAATAACCAGAGAGTATTGTAGGTATAACTACCGGTCGAACTACTGATCAGGTA
>JASVEL010009726.1:0-117463 GCA_032618575.1 Nicotiana noctiflora
GACTGATTGGTGTTATTGGTTGGGGTCCCGGGGGCCTCGAGTGTGTTTCGGGTTGTGATCACGCTCTTAGTTGATGTTTTAACGTCATTTCTTTGGACATAAAAGAGTACTAAATTAAGCTAACGACCTCCAAATTCAATTTTTGTTTGAACCATTAGATCCGTATCGAAATTACGGAGCCATAGGAAAAAGAATCATCGAATTTGGACATCGTATGAGGAAGTTATGCTTATTTTTGTGTCGGGGAAAACTGCTGCTTCTGGTATGCTCGCAATTGCGAACATTTCCATCGCAATTGCGATGCCAGTTCGCAATTGCGAACTTTTTGTCGCAAATGCGACCCTTTCCAGCCTCTCTTTGTTCGCAATTGCGAAGACCTTCTTCGTTTTTGCGAGGGTTCGCAATTGCGAACCCAGGATCGCAAATGCGACTTCTGCAGCTTGATTTTAGCTGTGAACCTCGAGTTTTTGCTTCATTTTACCATATTTTGAGCCCTAGGTCCGAGAATGGGCGATTTTGAGAGTGGATTTTCATACCAAATCATTGGATAAGTTCCTCTAACTAGTTTTCAACTTTTATTTTGTGTTTATGTGCAGATCCAGGTACATCAGGGCAGGCTCACACCAGGTGATTCAGCAGCGTTTTGGGAGACCTCGAGGTATGATCTGCTACGTCCGCGGATCCGGAGGCCTTCCTTCTATTCTAGTGCTAGTAGATGTTTTTCCTTCATTCCGTTGTTAGATACTCCTTTTACATAGAGCTACAATTTTATGATCTCTTTTAGTCCGTGTTACCCGTGGGATTCCGGGTCTTGGTAGTGTTTTAAACAGCGTATTTGATTGGTGTGTGTGCCAAGCGGCACGGATTTCATTCCTTTCATCTTATTTTCCGCTAATTCTTATTAAATGTTCATAAACTGGTATATTCCGCAACGTGTTATCACACCGTGGGGAACTTATTGCTACCGAGTGATGCCGTTCGGTTTGAAGAATGCAAGGGCAACATATATGAGGGCGATGACTACGGTATTCCATGACATGATACACAAGGAAATTGAAGTGTACGTGGATGATGTGATCGTAAAATCCAGACGTCAAGAAGACCATGTTGCCGACCTCAGGAAGTTCTTTCAAAGACTTCGAAGGTACGACATCAAGCTCAATCCGACCAAATGCGCATTCGGAGTTCCATCGGGAAAGTTGCTAGGATTCATCGTCAGCCGACGGGGCATTGAGTTGGACCCATCCAAAATCAAGTCCATTCAAGAGCTACCCCCGCCAAAGAATAAAACAAAGGTAATGAGTCTGTTGGGAAGGTTAAATTACATCAGTAGGTTTATTGCCCAGCTTACGGCAACATGTGAACCCATATTCCGTCCGTTGAAGAAAGACGCCGCGATAGAATGGACGACAGAATGTCAGGAAGCGTTCGACCAAATCAAAGGGTATCTGTCAAACCCACCCGTACTAGTTCCGCCTGAGCCAGGTAGACCCCTGATTCTTTATCTGACGGTCTTGGAGAATTCGTTTGGCTGCGTACTGGGGCAGCATGATCTTACCGGCAGGAAGGAACGGGCCATTTACTACCTCAGTAAGAAATTCACAGTCCACGAGGTTAAGTACACTCATCTAGAAAAGACATGTTGCGCCCTGACTTGGGTAGCCCAAAAGCTGAAACACTATTTGTCTTCTTACACCACTTACCTCATTTCGCGTTTGGATCCGTTGAAGTATATTTTCCAGAAACCTATGCCTACGGGGAGGTTAGCAAAATGGCAAATATTACTTACGGAGTTCGACATCATATACGTGACAAGGACGGCTATGAAAGCTCAAGCCTTGGCCGATCACTTAGCTGAAAATCCTGTTGATGACGAATACGAACCTTTGAGGACGTATTTTCCAGACGAAGAAGTATTGCAAATTGAGGGGTCAGAACTAACCAAGGATCCCGGGTGGAAGCTCTTCTTCGACGGAGCGGCGAACGCAAAAGGAGTCGGAGTAGGGGCTGTGCTCATCTCTGAAACAGGACATCATTATCCTGTTACTGCTCAACTGCGTTTTCATTGTACCAATAATATGGCCGAGTACGAGGCATGCATCTTGGGGTTGCGATTAGCGGTGGACATGGATGTACAGGACGTCTTGGTCTTGGGGGATTCGGACCTTCTGGTACATCAGATTCAGGGAGAATGGGAAACCAGAGATCTAAAGCTTATCCCATATCGTCAGTGTTTGCATGATTTGACCAAACGCTTTCGATCAGTAGAATTCAGACACATCCCAAGGATGCATAATGAGGTTGCCGACGCTCTAGCTACTTTAGCGTCGATGCTACATCACCCGGACAAGGTTCGTGTCGATCCATTACATATCCAGATCCGGAATCAGCATGCTTATTGTAATGTGATTGAAGAAGAGATGGATGGTGAGCCATGGTTTCATGATGTCAAAGAGTACCTCAGGTTAGGAGTATACCCAGAGCAAGCAACCGGAGATCAAAAGAGGGCTATTCGGCGATTGGCAAACGGATTTTTCCTTAGTGGAGGGGTGCTGTACAAAAGAACCCCGGATTTGGGATTATTGAGATGTATAGATGCAAATCAAGCCACAACAGTGATGACAGATATACACTCGGGAGTTTGCGGACCACACATGAGCGGATACGTATTGGCGAAGAAGATTCTTCGAGCAGGATATTACTAGCTCACGATGGAGCGTGATTGTATAAGTTTCGTGCGAAGATGCCATCAGTGTCAGATACACGGAGATTTGATTCATTCTCCGCCGACTGAATTGCATACAATGTCGGCACCATGGCCGTTTGTCGCATGGGGTATGGATGTTATTGGACCTATTGAGCCTGCAGCTTCCAATGGTCATAGGTTCATTCTGGTAACGATTGATTATTTTACCAAGTGGGTGGAGGCCAAAACGTTCAAATCAGTGACCAAGAAGGCGGTGGTGGACTTCGTACACTCCCACATCATCTGTAGGTTTGGAATTCCAAAGATGATCATTACAGATAACGGTGCAAATCTTAACAGTGGATTAATGAAAGAGGTATGTCAACGGTTCAAGATTACACACCGAAATTCCACACCGTATCGTCCCAAAGCAAATGGTGCGGTTGAGGCGGCAAACAAGAATATAAAGAAGATATTGAGGAAGATGGTAGAAGGGTCTCTAGGCAGTGGCATGAAAAGTTACCATTTGCGCTGTTGGGTTATCGCACTACCGTCCGGACTTCGGTAGGTGCAACTCCTTACTTATTAGTATACGGGACTGAAGCAGTAATACCCGCGGAAATTGAGATCCCATCCCTCCGAATTGTCGCTGAAGCTGAGATTGACGATGATGAATGGGTCAAAACCCGATTAGAGCAATTGAGCTTGATCGACGAAAAGAGATTGACAGCAGTATGTCACGGCCAATTGTATCAAAAGAGAATGGCGAGAGCGTATAACAAGAAGGTACGTCCCAGGAAATTTGAAGTGGGACAGCATGTGCTGAAGAGAGTTCTACCACATCAGGCCGAAGCGAAAGGCAAGTTCGCTCCAAATTGGCGGGGACCATTTGTGGTGACTAGAGTATTATCCAACGGCGCTCTATGCCTAACTGATGTTGAGGGAAGATGCACCGATATGGCTATCAATTTCGATGCGGTCAAGAGATATTACGTGTAATTCTTTAATGTATTTGTCAACGTTTGGTTTCGTTTGTGTGTATTTGGCATTTTTCGGAGAATGAAATGACAGAGGCAATTTTTCTACTACCCAAACACTTTAACCTTTGTTTCCCCATTTGAGCCTTAATTATTCTTTCATATACCCCCTTTCGGAATCATCAAGGAAGATGTGTAACGGAATAGAAAAAGAAACAAAGAAAAAAAATACAAGAAAAAGTGAACTACGTTCGACTTGATTCCTCAAGAAGGATACGTAGGCGCCACACGGCTCGGTCATAATAAAATAAAAATATAAAATAAAAATCAAAAATCCCCCAAGCAACAAAACTGGGGCAGAAGTCATTGTTCGTTGGAAAGATAGTGTGGATTCCGAAAGTTGTAATAAGCTAACCGTTGAGGTTAAACCCCTTTCTTCAGCCTCACGCGCAGAAACCATATTAAGAACCAGAAAGACCTCTCGATCAGTATTTGAGAAGTGCCAAGTCATGTGAACAAAAGCCAAGAGTGACATCCCGACCCTCGATTGAATCCGGGATGCACAAGCCGAAAGGGGATAACGCTCTAGAAGGAATCTCAGGGGTGATACCCCGCCGCAGGGAAAGAAAACGTAAATGAGAGAGTCTTAACGGTGAAAACCCTCGAGGGCACCTTAAGGCGAAGGAAATTGAGAGAAATAAAATGAGAGAGTCTTACGGTGAAAACCTTTACGGGCACCTTAAGGCGACGGGAGATAGAGAGAAATGAGAGAATCTCATTAGTGAAAACCCTTCGAAGGGCACTGTGAGGTGACAGGACGAGATGGTTACAAGATGTCTGCATGAGACAAGGTTTGGACATCCGTTTACCTCTAGCAGAACGCGGCATCAGAAAGTGATTGACATGAATAGACCGGGTAGTTTAATCTCAAAGGCGCGGCATAACCATTGGATCAGGCACACATTCAGATAAGTTTTCCTATTTTTGAGTTCAGAAAAGTTTTTCTCTTCTTTTGTCATTTGCGGTCAGTATTCTTTTCTTTTCTTTCATTTTCGAAAATCGATTTTTCAAAGCTTACAACCAAGTCTCCCAAAGCAGTATATTGAAAGTGAATAGGCATGGAACGAGGCAATAAGACGGAAGTCGTTACGATAGTAAGATTGGGATGACAGGCTGAGTGGAAGGTTCGCAAGAATTATGGAGTATGGATGGACACATGTGGCATGTCCGAAAGATGATTTCACGCAACGGATCACCGGCTAAAAAGAGTCGGATCAAACCAAAGATTGGAATAAAAGGAAAGATGAGAGGTCGTTCGTGGAAAGAGCATCGTCCCCAGCAAGCGTCAACGTTGCCCTCAAAGTTCGAGAGAGGCCAAGCAGCTGAAAGAGAAAAGAAAATGGCCCCAACAAGAGCGGCACGACCACTCACCGCATTTTGAAACTAACAATTTTTCTTTGATTTAAAAGCAGGAAAAGAGGGTTCGTTGGCAGAAAAGCATACCGTCCAGAAGTTTATCAAACTGGGGCAGAAAATTTTCTCCTGTTGCGAAAATTTTCTTGAAAGCAAAGACCCAGGGGATAAGGGTAGAAAGCGACACAAGATGGGATGATCTTTGAGCCTGGTATCATCCCCAGCAGTTGTTGGAAAAATGAAGCAATGGCTTCGAGATTCCCCCAGCAGTTGTTGGAAAAAATGAAACAATGGCTTCGAGATTCCTCCAGCAGTATTACATTCCATAATTTGATCGAGGAGGCAAAAGCGTGAGTCCCACAGGAGGTATGGGAAGAAGGAAGAGAATGAGGGGTGAAGGAAACAAAGAATACTTCCTCAGCAGCATCATCCCCAGCAGGCGAGTAAACAGTTCCAAAATACCCCCAGCAGCCAGAAGAAAAAGTAATACGACCCAGGGGAAGGCAATTCCAAGACAGGATAATTCAGAAGAGAAGGTGGTCCGAGAGGCAATGCAGGAAGAAGGAAATGGTACAAGAGGCAAAGAGAAGTTAATCAAGATAGGATGTAATCGGTGAGTAGTAGTTGAAGTCAGGGAGCCCGCCTGGAGAATGGAGTGGCGATTTAATTTTGAAGTAGTAGTTGAAGTCAGGGAGCCCGCCCGGAGAATGGAGTGGCGATTTTATTTTGAAATAGTAGTTGAAGTCGGGGAGCCCGCCCGGAGAATGGAGTGGCGATTTTATTTTGAAATAGTAGTTGAAGTCGGGGAGCCCGCCTCTGGAGAATGGAGTGGCGATTTTATTTTGAAATAGTAGTTGAAGTCGGGGAGCCCGCCCGGAGAATAGAGTGGCGATTTTATTTTCGAAGTAGTAGTTGAAGTCGGGAGCCCGCCCGGAGAATGGAGTGGCGATTTAATTTTGAAGTAGCAGCTTGAAGTCGGGGAGCCCGCCCGGAGAATGGAGTGGCGATTTTATTTCGAAGTAGTAGTTGAAGTCGGGAGCCCGCCCGGAGAATGGAGTGGCGATTTTATTTTGAAATAGTAGTTGAAGTCGGGGAGCCCGCCCGGAGAATGGAGTGGCGATTTTATTTTGAAATAGTAGTTGAAGTCGGGGAGCCCGCCCGGAGAATGGAGTGGCGATTTTATTTCGAAGTAGTAGTTGAAGTCGGGGAGCCCGCCTGGAGAATGGAGTGGCGATTTAATTTTGAAATAGTAGTTGAAGTCAGGGAGCCCGCCCGGAGAATGGAGTGGCGATTTTATTTTGAAATAGTAGTTGAAGTCAGGGAGCCCGCCTGAAGAATGGAGTGGCGATTTTATTTTTGAAGTAGTAGTTGAAGTCAGGGAGCCCGCCCGGAGAATGGAGTGGCGATTTTATTTTTGAAGTAGTGGTTGAAGTCAGGGAGCCCGCCTGGAGAATGGGGTGGCGATCTATTTTAATTCGGTTGAGGAAAGCGGTAGAATGTAACGGAAATCTCCGGCATGAATCCAAGTTCGTAAGCCGAGGGAGGCAACAAGGATCGGAACAGATAGACTCAGATTGCGAAGGAGAATAGTTCAAAGATCATAAAGAAGGAAACAATGGTCGGAGTTCGGCAATCAAGATAGGCCGAAATAACAATTGGCAGAAGAGAAGAAGCGTCAGAAGGAACACCAAGTCAGACAGGATGGCAAGGAGCGCGACAAGATCAAGTTAAAAAGGATAGATAAGAACTTGTAGTACTGTAACTTAGTCTAGCTTCTTGTTTTTGTTGCTTAGTACGGTGTAACAAGGAGATCAGCTAAGCAGTGGCAACAGCAGTAACAGCAGTAACGGCAGTAACAGCGAGATCGCAACAGTCATGGTAGTCCCAGCTACCAGAACTTCCCGAACTACATTGACCCGATTCCCTTTTAGCCAGGGATATGTAGGAGACCTTTGAAGCAAGGTTCGGTCAAAACTTTTCCAAAATGCTTCATACGGAGTGCTCGAATGGGCAAAAAATCGCTTATATCCGCTCACTTATCTTTGCACGAAAACTCTGCGTGTTTACGCGCAAAGAGGGGCAGCTGTGAGCACGTGATTTTTGCCTTACCGGAGAAGTACTCCCAGAAAATTCAAAATAAAAATAGTTTCGTGGTGGGCATGACTTTTGTGATTTTTTGTGTTGTTTTTATCTTAAATTTGCATTTTTTGTGTGCGTGTTTATTTATTTAAATTAGTAAAATACAAAAAATATATATTAGGTTTTGCATTTTTAGTGTTTGATATCGAAGTCATGTGATTTACATTTTTAGGTGATATGTAATTATGTACGATAATTGTAGTAAAAAATAGCTGTGTTATAGGTTAGTATATATACATATGTGTATATATATATATATACATATATATATATATACACATATACATATAGTACATCATGGAGAGCAGACTCGGGCCATGTTTTAGTCCAAAAGACTGGCCCAAACCCCTCACCCGTCCAGCCCACACGCTCCAGCCCAATACTCACCCCAGCATCAGAATGTAACGCTTGATCTGGACCGTTGGATTTTATTATCCAACGGCCCAGATTAATCTTTTAATTCGAATATACATCCAGGCTGTGACTTAACCAAACGACACCGTTTGGTTATGAGAAGAGATCCTGGTCGTTGATCAAGTTTGATCCAACGATCAGGATTTAACCTCTTAATTCGTATATAATCTCACAAACGCACCCCGCCCCCCCCAAGCCAGACCCCCCCCTCAGACATAACCTCTTAATTCGTATATAATCTCACAAACGCACCCCGCCCCCCCCAAGCCAGACCCCCCCTCTCTCTTAGAGACCTTCAACCTCGCCGTGCCTCGGCCGCACACCGCCTGCCGGAAATCGCCTCACGGCGGTTCCGGTAGGCCAATGGCCACCATCTTAACACCAAATACTCCCCTCACCTCCCCCATTACGAATCCAGCCCTCGTTTGCCTCGAATCACTCCGGAGCTCCTCGAATCTTCATTTGAAGATTCGAGTCAAACTCGAGCCAACGCCAAATCGCCCCAAACTCATACCCTAGCCCCTCCAGACCACCCTCACACCCCTACTAACCCTGGCTGGGTTCGAATCAAGCCCGAACTACCCAAACCCCAAATCGAGTCTCAAGAACCCTAATTTTTGAAGAGGCCCGATTCGAGCCGAATTAATCGTAATTGAAGTCCAAGGGACTTTAGTCTAGGTGTTCTCAATCGAGAACATCTCGATTAAAGCCCGTTTGGCTTCAATAGTTCCAAATCAAAGTTCGAAGCTTGGGTCGGCATATTTCTTTGAGGTAATTCGTGTCCTTTACGATTGTTGGTTGTAATCCGTGTGTGTATTTATGTTTAGCTTCAGAAATTCTTAGCATTCTTCTACCCTTCTCAACAGACCTTTTATTTGGTCGATTCCTATTCTTTGCCAATTCTTGTTTGAATTCAATGCTGCGATAGCTTGTATGCCTAGTTTGTTTAATGTCGTCAACAAATTAATTTGTTTGTATGATTTGTTCATGCTCTGGCCTGCCCGTATGCAATGCACAAGTTTAGGCTTTGGTTGTTTGTTTAATTCTGGATTAAGAGTTAATTGGTTACAGTGTTAGGATTTAATTAAGATTAATTGTTTAATCACTTGCCCATAAAAGGGCTAGTGGAACCTGTACAGCAGGGTATCCCACTGATGTCCTGCCACCAGCATTATTTTATGCTGTAGTCCATACCTGGACACTGGACAGTGGAGGTTGCAGGGAATATGATGGGCTGGGGATTCAGTTTTAAGGGGAATACCACTAGGAGCTGGATGAAAATCTATATAAGGAGAGGCTTAGGCATTCAATTAAGGGAGGGTTTTTGATCAGGGACTTTGGGGATTAGAAAGATTTTGGAGAGCATTCTGAAACAAAAAGAGGAAGAGATAATACTTTAACACATAGAGAGATAGATACACGAAAACTCTTCGTGTCCCCGAGCAAAGAGGGGCAGCTGTGAGCACGTGATTTTTACCCTACACATGAGTTATTCCTATAGAATTCAAAATAAATGATTTTTCCTTATTTTTTATAATTTTGTGTGAATTTTGTGTTAGTTGTTTGCATGTTATTTGCGTGTGATAAATGAAAATACAAAAAAAATTGCATCTTTAGGGAATTCATTCGTTTTTCTAGCAAATTAAAGAAAAAATTAAAAAAATTAGTTAGCTTTTAAATTGAAAATTGTCAAAAAGAGGTAATTAGTTTAGTTTTTTAATTAGTGCTTAATAATAATCACAAAGTAGAATAATTTTTAAATACAACAAAATACAAAAAAAAAAAAAAGGAGGTGAAGGAAAATACAAGGAAAGAATACAATGCAAATAACAAAGGCAAAATATTGGGCCAATTAACACCAAAACTACTGGCCCAATTCAGACGCCCCAGGCCCAACCGGGTACCCAACCCAAACCCGTTTCCCCCTTATCTAAATCTCAACCGTCCATGAGCCTTGATCTGACGGTTCACATGTGTTATTACATTTTAATATTATCAAAGACCACATGTGAGATAAGTCTAGTTCCTTCACTTCATGTCCAAACCCCTCTTGTCTTTAGCCGTCTCCCTTCTTCTCCTTCATAACCAAGCCGCGCCGCCCAGGGTTCCGCCACCCATGGCGGCGGCCGGCCTCTTCTCCGATCGAAACCTACATCAAAACAATCCCCTTCCTCTCCTTATCACTCCCCCACCATTAGCCTCCCTCGAAACCTAGCCAATCTCCGTAAATATCGAACCCTAATCCGCGCCGCCACCCTCTCCCATTGCGCCGCCACCATCAAAACCACCCAAAACCTCCACCCCACTTCTGCTTCTTCTCCCCAACAACAACCAACAGCCGCCCTTAAAGAGTTGGTAAAAATCAGAGACAACGCTTCCATTTCTGGGCTTCTTTGCATTTTTTGCACCCTCTGTTTGGGCAGCCGCCTTGCAATTGGATCTTGGTGTAATCGCACAACTATACTACGACCTTCAGATCATCGGTGTGTTTCCGTACGCTTTGAAAGCTTGTTAAAGAGGCAGTGATGATTTGTTTTTTATCTGGGCTAACTGGTCTGGGAATGGAGATAACCCGACCCTTACCTTGGCATGGCAACTCGGTACGGCCTGTTATTGAGACTCTCCTCTCTCTCATACATGCAACTGGTGTTTTGCAGCCATGGCGTGGTTGGCCTCTCTTGTCGTTGACATTACAACACATCTGAGCCTCAATTTGCTAAAGAAAAACTGTCGAATCTTCAAGACTCGGAGTTTGTTCAAAGAATAATCAAGAATTCGGGATAAACAGAAAAGAAAAAATCGGCAAAAAGAAAGCTAAGTCTTCTCCTCTCTGTTTTTGTTTAAATTGTTGGAATCTCTGTTCTATACATGTAAGTTTGTTTTAAGTCAGAGGTTGTAATCGAAAGAACTGCGCTGTTTGTCATATTTTTTATTCGGATTGATTAACTTGAACTGTTCTTGTTTTTCTATATGATAGCTTTAAGGATTAATAAACTTTGACTAATTGTTAGTATAATTTAGTTTCATTCTGAAATTAGTAATTGGTATGATTTTTGTTTTTTGTTTTGGTTAATTTCTGATTTGATTTTTTGTTAATTTCTGATTAGTAATTAGATTTTGATTAGTAATTAGACTTAGTTAATTTCCGATTAGTAATTAGACTTTGTTGATTTCTGATTAGTAACTAGATTTCCGGATTCTTTCTTTTAAATTTTCTGTTAAAATAATAATTTCCGCTAATTATTGGATTTTTCCGTTTAATTGATTCTATTCTTCTGTCAATTCCTGATGATTTTTAAATTTTTGTTAGAATAGGTGTTAAGAATGTTAGTTTCTTATTTTAGATTTTAGGAAATAGCCTTTTCTGATAATTCGTCGGCTGTCATGCTTTGATATGATCTTGGTTAATTGACCTGTTGATAATGGGAACCATTTTGAACCTGTTTCGATCTTGTTTTGAAATTCAAGTTGATTAGTTGCCGATTAGTAAAAACTGTTTGGTAATTTGTTTAAATTCAGTGAAATCAAGTTGATGTTTGGGTTTATTCTGTTAATTAAGGCCTTAATTGTTTAGATAATTAGTCAGTCGTTCAATAGGGTTTGATTGGTTATAGCTGTTAGTTCGATTAGGAAAGTTGTCCCTTAGACTAGTCGAGATTCAAGTTAAGTCGATAGTAAGAATCACATGATTAGTACCCACCTAAGGTGTTTTGCTCGATAGATTCAATTGCGATGAATTATTCTGATTAATAGGACTCACCATCTATCAAATTGTCTCCCGAGTCTTGTTAATTGGATGATTAATCATAAGTGGCTATGTTTGTAAGACTACCTAGGATTGGCTATTGATGTAAGTGATTCTAATTAGCGGTTTAATTCTGAATTTTAAGTTAGTTAATAGGGTCAATTGGTTAATTGAGCAATAGTCACTTAATTGTGGCTATTTGATAAATACAAATCTGAAAATAGGATAAAATAGGGATAAATTACAGAATTTAGGAATGTAATAAGTCTTGAGAAGTAGGGGTGAATTGGGAAAAAGAAGTTGGTAAATTTGTAATAGGGTTAAAAGGAAAAGGGTTTAATTGGAAAGGGAATTGGTAGAATTGTGATAAATATAGAGCTTTTAGGGTAATATGGGCATAACAAAAGGTATTTTAGTAGATAGTAAAAGGAAATGAGGGCACCATGGGAATTCCAAGGGAAATAGAACATGGTAGATTATTCTAGAATGGGTCTTAGTGTAGAATCCAATGAATTAATGGCACTAACTTGTGCAACAAGTCAAGATTTGAAGGGTTTTTAATAAAAAATCAGATTCTCTTTTATGCCTATAAATAGGTGATTTTAGCATTAATAAAAGGGGGTTCCATCTGAGTCTCTTTTAGCATTTGGAACCAAAATAAAACCTAGAAAAAATCCCCAAAAATACTAACTAATTTTCAGATCTGAAATTAACATTTCAGATTCACTTTCTTCTAGTTTTTTCCTTCAATTCATATCAAAAAAATCAAAAATATAGTAGATTCATCACTAGTTGTTAGTAGACTGCTATTTGACTACGAGATTTGATTTTGAATCAATTTGGAACTTCTGGAAATTGCTTCTGGGTTAAATGCTGGGTCCTATTCACTGCTGGTTTCATTAAATTACTGCTGTTGCTGTGAATTTATTGCTGGAATTTGTTGGTTACACCTTGCCTAGCTGCCGTGTATACTAGATCTAATGGGTTACAATCTTTCAGGTACACTACTCTTTTATTTGAAGCTGTAATCCCAAGCTGACTGAATGACATGAAGATCCTGTTTAGTTTTACATGTTGTATCGGATTTGTAATTCATTTTGTATTACTGTTTTAATAGCTTAGATCTACAGTTTAGTGGTAGTATAGAATATAGTAGTATAAACAGAAACAATAACAATGTAATAGCAGTAATAATAGTAGTGTGGTAGTAGAAGCAGGCAGTATCTCACCTAGTTAATTAGGTAAATCTCTAAAACAAAGTCAAAAGACCATCATATGAATTAACAACAATAATCTCATGATTTGTCGGAAAATTGTGTCAACTCGTTAGTAGAAGTCAAGATTAGAAAACAGTCTCTTAACTCGAGTCTTAAAGCAGTGAATATTCGATTCATGATTTGTCGGAAAATTGTATATATTGATTTCTCTTTTGATGAATAAAAACGTTTTGAATTCAATCTTATTCATATCACTGATTACAAGCTAAGTCTGAACTCGTTATTTAAAATGGGTATTGTGTCGACTGGTTAAGCATAAGTCGGAACACGGTGGCAGCTCTGCTTTGCTTGGACCATCTTTTCCCATCTCCAATTACACCAAATGTCCGTTAAAACCCAAATCTTTTCTAAAGCTGTTTCCTTCAACAACAACACCCATCTTCATCACTCTTCATTTTGGTCCAGACGTTGGTTCAATTATGTGCTAAAGGCATTGGAATATATTGGGCTTTGATTACTACTACAAAATGGCCCAAAATCGGAAGACAACCGTTGAATTATAAGAAGTAACTTCCGCCGTTGAATTATATTTCATTTGTAGCGATCAACTAAATAGAAAATCATAGTTATGTTAGGATTGACCTTTAAAATAAATAATGAGACGAGCCTCGCCAAATAAAATTACACAATTGCGGGGCCCTCAAATAAAATAGTTATAAAAAGCATAGACTCGGGAAGACCGTTTAGCGAATTTCACGGTCTTTCCCAAAGTTAATAAAGACGATAGACTATTTTAGGGTACGATTTTAATATATATTTTCCATTGAACGAGTATGCACTTGGTGCGACTCAAATCCAAATCTCGGCAAAGCCGAAATATACCGAAAGTCATAGGCGTACTGGTTGCGGTATGACTCAAGGCGTGTTTCCGCGATGTCGCAAATTCCTAAAAAATAATATTTAACGTAAAAGCACATTATGTTGTTAAAATCTATAATCGAGTCAAACAAAAGTCAAGAACGACAGTGGAGCGACCGTGCTAAAACCACGGAATCCGGGAGTGCCTAACACCTTCTCCCGGGTTAACAGAGTTCCTTATCCGGACCTCTGCTTCGCATACATTTCAAGAGTCAAAATTCCTCGGATTCGGGATTAACCGGTGACTTGGGACACCATGATCATTCCCAAGTGGCGACTCTGATTAATCTCTAATAAAATCCCGAACCGATTGTCCTTAAATTGGAAAAACTCCTTCCCTTACGTTATTTTATCCGTTTCGGGTAATTGAGCGTCGGGGTATACCCTACAAGTGTATTTATACGCTTTAAGCAATGTGGGGTAGTAAAAAGGGAGGTGTGACAGCTACCAACTTGTCACGACCCTAGTTCACCAATTGTGAACATGTCGTGATGGCACCCGGTCCCCACGACTAGGTAAGCCTAACACGTTGCGGAATCTATAAATTATAATTACTTAAATAAGAAACAGCGGAAAATAACATAAAAGATATGTAATCCGTGCCACTTGGCACATACATCCGTCACACAATAAATAAACACTACCAAGATCCGGAACCCCACGGTAACACAGACTAAAAGAGAAATACAACTGTGGCTCTATGTGTAAAGAGTATCTAACAACAAAATGAAGAAAATGTCAACTAGTAATACTAGAATAGAAGGGAAGCCTCCGGATCCGCGGACGTAGCAGATCATACCTCGAAGTCTCCCAGAAAGCCTGCAGAATCACCTAATACGAGCCTGCTCTGATGTACCTGGATCTGCACAACAAAAGTGTGCAGAAGAGTAGCATGAGTACACCACGGCGGTACTCAGTAAGTGCCAAGCCTAACCTCGATGGAGTAGTGACGAGGTAGGTCAGGGCCCTACCGAGAAAAACAATAATGTAATGATGAAAACAAAATAAACAGTTTATATGATAGTAATTTCCGAAATAACAACATTATGATAATTACTGCAACTGTCTACGATTAAGCTAACAACAAATAACCAACTCAAATAAACAAATCCAGGATCCGTGGGAATTGAACCCACAGTCCCATTCTCAGTACCTCTGGGTCTCCGGGAATCGAACCCGCAGCCCATGTCTCAATAATATCTCAATAACTCAGGATCTCGGGAATCGAACCCGTAGTCCCTACCAATAACTCAGGATCTCGGGAATCGAACCCGTAGTCCCTACCAATAACTCGGGATCTCGGGAATCGAACCCGTAGTCCCTACCAATATCACGCCGGGTCTCTGGGAATCGAACCCACAGCCCTAGGTCTCCGGAATCGAACCCGCAGTCCACAAACAATATCACTCCGGGTCTTTGGGAATCGAACCCACAGCCCTGGGATCTCCGGGAATTGAACCCGCAGTCCACCAACACATCAAATAAGAAAACACACAGAGAGAATATAATATGTTAAATTACAACTTCACCGAAATTAGTGCCAACAATTTATCAAGAGTTCAAGTAAATCAACTAGGCAATTAAACATGTTGCATCCTAGTTAATCATGCTTTTCTAAGTACTACCGGTTAATGGTAACGCTTTTATCAGCTAAGAGCAGGAATATCACAAATCAGACAATTCAAGTAAAGTGTGTGTTACAACAACCAGCGCATGTACACGCCCGTCACCTCGCGTACAAGGCATTTAAACTATCACATAATATCCTAGGGGTGAAAGTTCCCCCACACGAGGTTAGACAAGCCACTTACCTCAATTCCGGCACAAAACCGCTAAGTAATAACCCTCTTGCCATGAATGTCGGCCTCCACAAGAGTAGAATCTGATAAAAATCAATAGAATCACATCAATATAGGCCAATTGGGCATTACCCAATCAAATTAACTCAAAATTCACCAAAACCCACAAGTTGCCAAAACCCGACTCTCGGTACGCTTATCGAAAAATCACGAAAATTATATATTCGGGTTCCTTATCTCAATACGAGTCCGTGCATATAAAATTTATCGAAATCGGACTCCGTTTGCCCGTTCAAATCAAAGATTTTCTAACATTTAGGCCTAGGGCTCAAACCCACCTTTAATCTTCCAATTTCAGTGAAATAATCATGGATTTCATGATAAACCAACGAATTAAGGTTAGGAAACTTACCCCCGATGATTTCCCGGTGATATCCCAGCGTTTCCCCTTCAATTCCTTCTCTTGGAGCTCAAAAATGGCGTTTTTGGTTTATGGTTCGCGGCTGAAATGTTTCTGGACTTAAGTCACTGCCAGACATTTTTACTCTATGCGATCGCATGATACCTGTTGCGATCGCATAGTACAAATTTTGACCTTCGCCAGAATACTCTATGCGATCGCATAGACCTCAATGCGATCGCAATGCTTACCGAATTATAACTATGCGATCGCATGCCCTGCTCCGCGATCGCATAGAACAAAAGCTGGACCCTGGGACCCCTCTTCTCTATACACTATGCGATCGCATAGGACTATACGCGATCGCATAGAACAACTTTCCAGAACTATGCGATCGCATATCCATTCCCGCGATCGCATAGAACAAATTCTTGGCCTCTCCAAAACCTTCTATGCGATCGCATTAGCCCATTGCGATCGCAAAAACCTTCTATGCGATCGCATTAGCCCATTGCGATCGCATAGAGCATTCGTCTGCAGCACACACCAGCAGTTATCAGCATTTCCAAAATGCATGAATTAGCCCGATTGGACCCCCGGATTCATCCCGAGACCCCCGGATCCCAACGAAAACCACCAACCTATTCCAAAACATGATACGAACTTATTCTAATCATCAAAACACGTCTAACAACATCAAAACCCATAATTCACATCGAATTCAAGCCTAACTTTCTTAAAACTTTCCGAATTGCACATTCGATCAAAAACCCGACCAAACGACGTCCGAATGACCTGAAAATTTGCGGACATATCCAAAATCACATAACGAAGCTACAGAAATTGTCGGAATTCCATTCCGACCCCTGGATCAAAATCTCACCTATCGATCGGATTCGCCAAAATTTCAACCTTCGGCATTTCAAGCCTAATTGAGCTACGGACCTTCAAAATACATTCCGAACGCGCTCCTAACCCCGAAATCACCTAACGGAGCTAATGGAACCATCGGATTTCCGTTCCGAGATCGTCTTAACACTGTTTCGGCTACGGACCGTTTTCTAGTTTCAAAGCTCTTATTTGGGGACTAAGTGTCCCAAAATGCTCAAATTTTCGGAACCGACTCTCCCGGCAACCCACAATAGCAGAAATGAACTTAGGGGAACAGTTAAATTAGGGATAGGGGCGTAATTTTCTAAAACGACCGGTCGGGTCGTTACATCTTCCCACACTTAAAGATTCGTTCGTCCTCGAACGAGCATAGAAAACATACCCTGGAGTAGTGAAAAGATGAGGGTACTGGCTGCGCATATCCTGATCGGTCTCCCAAGTCGCCTCCTCGACCGGCTGGCCCCGCCACTGAACCTTACCGAAGCGATGTTCTTTGACCTTAGCTTTCTGACTTGCCTGTCTATAATGGCTACTGGCTCCTCAACATAAGACAGATCCTTGTCTAGCTGAACAGATGTGAAATCCAATACGTGCGACGGGTCACCATGGTATCTCCGGAGCATGGAGACATGAAATACGGGGTGAACTCCGGCTAGGCCGGGAGGTAAGGCCAACTCATAAGCAACCTCCCCAACACGCCTCAAAATCTCAAAAGGGCCAATAAATCTAGGACTCAGCTTCCCTTTCTTCCCAAACCTCATAACGCCCTTCATGGGCGAGACTCGAAGCAGAACCCGCTCACCAACCATAAAAGCCACATCGCGAACCTTCTTGTCCGCACAACTCTTCTGTCTAGACTGGGCCGCACGAAGTCTGTCCTGAATCACCTTGACCTTGTCCATAGCCTCCTGAACCATATCAGTACCTAGTAACCTGGCCTCGCCCGGCTCAAACCAACCCACGGGAGACCTCGCACCTCCTACCATATAAGGCCTCGTACGGTGCCATTTGAATACTAGACTGGTAGCTGTTGTTATAGCAAACTCCGCCAGTGGCACGAAGTGATCCCATGAACCTCCAAACTCAATCACGCACGCACGGAGCATATCCTCCAAAATCCGAATAGTGCGCTCGGACTGCCCATCAGTCTGGGGGTGAAATGCTGTGCTCAGCTCCACCCGAGTACCTAACTCCCTGCTGTACAGCTCTCCAGAACCGTGAAGTGAACTGAGTGCCTCTATCTGAAATGATAGAAACTGGAATACCATGCAGCCGAACTATCTCCTTGATATAGATCTCCGCCAATCGCTCCGATGAATAAGTAGTGCTCACCGGTATAAAATGGGCGGACTTGGTCAGCCGATCCACAATAACCCAAATAGAATCAAACTTCCTAATAGTCCGTGGAAGCCCAGATACAAAGTCCATGGTGATGCGCTCCCATTTCCACTCTGGAATCTCAATCTGCTGCATCAATCCACCCGGACGCTGATGCTCATACTTCACCTGCTGGCAGTTGAGGCATCTAGAAACATAATCAACTATATCCCTCTTCATCCGCCTCCACCAGTAATGTTGTTTCAAGTCTTGATACATCTTCGCGGCACCGGGATGGATGGAATACCGCGAACTATGGGCCTCTGCTAGAATCAGCTCTCGAAGATCATCTACATTGGGCACACAGATACGCCCCTGCATCCTCATAACTCCATCATCCCCGATGGTAACATCTCGAGCATCCCCACGCCGAACTCTATCCTGAAGGACAAGCAAATGAGGGTCGTCGAACTGACGCTCCCTGATACGGTCAAATAGAGAAGACCGAGAAACCACACAAGCCTAAACCCGGCTGGGCTCCGAAAGGTCCAGTCTAACAAACTGCCTGGCTAACGCCTAAACATCCATCGCCATAGGCCTCTCCGAAGCGGGTAGATATGCCAAACTCCCCAAACTCTCCGCCCGACGACTCAAGGCATCAGCAACCACATTAGCCTTGCCCGGATGATAGAGAATAGTAATATCATAGTCCTTCGATAGCTCCAACCATCTCCTCTAATGCATATTCAGGTCCTTCTGCTTAAGCAAATGCTGCAAGCTCCGGTGATCAGTGTAGATTTCACAAGGAACCCCATACAAGTAATGACGCCAAATCTTCAAGGCGTGAACAATGGCAGCTAGCTCCAAATCATGAACAGGGTAATTCTTCTCATGCACCTTCAGCTGTCTCGACGCGTAGGCAATCACCTTACCGTCCTGCATCAATACCGCACCGAGTCCAACTCGTGAGGCATCACAATATACAGTATAGGACCCCGAACCTGTAGGCAACATCAATATAGGGGCCGAAGTCAAAGCTGTCTTGAGCTTCTGAAAGCTCGCCTCACACTCGTCTGTCCACTGAAAAGGGGCACCCTTTTGGGTCAATCTAGTCATAGGTGCTGCAATCGAAGAGAACCCCTCTACGAAACGACGGTAGTAGCCCGCCAAACCAAGGAAGCTGCGTATCTCAGTAGCGGAGGAGGGTCTGGGCCAACTCTGCACGGCCTCCACCTTCCTCGGATCTACTCGAATACCATCACTCGACACCACGTGGCCCAAAAATGCCACAGAACTCAACCAAAATTCACATTTAGAGAACTTGGCATAAAGCTGCTTCTCCCTCAGGATCTGAAGCACTATCCTCAAATGCTGCTCGTGCTCTTCCCGGCTCCGAGAATATACTAGAATATCATCAATGAAGACAATCACGAACGAGTCCGGATAAGGCCTGAACACACTGTGCATCAAATGCATAAATGCTGCTGGAGCATTAGTCAACCCAAAAGACATCACGAGGAACTCATAGTGACCATACCGGGTCCCGAAGGCAGTCTTCGGGATATCTGGCTCCCGAATCTTCAGCTGGTGATACCCAGAGCGCAAATCAATCTTAGAGAACACATGTGCGCCCTGTAACTGGTCAAATAAATCATCAATACGGGGCAAAGGATACCGGTTCTTCACTGTAACCTTATTCAGCCGACGATAGTCAATACACATACGCATAGAACCGTCCTTTTTCTTCACAAACAATACAGGAGCACCCCAAGGCGAAACACTGGGTCGAATAAAACCCTTGCCTAATAACTCCTGTAATTGATCCTTCAACTCCTTTAACTCAGGAGGAGCCATACGGTACGGTGGAATAGAAATGGGCTGAGTGCCCGGCAACAAGTCAATAGCAAAGTCAATATCTCTGTCGGGCGGCATGCCCGGAAGATCAGCCGGAAATACATCAGCAAAGTCACGTACCACATGAACAGAATCAATAGAGGGAGGGTCAATACTGACGTCCCGCACATAGGCAAGATAAGCAGCACACCCCTTCTCAACCATACGCTGAGCTCTGAGAAAAGAAATAACACGGCTAGGGGTGTGATCTAGAGTACCACTCCACTCAATACGTGGAATGCCCGGCATAGCCAGCGTCACGGTCTTGGCGTGACAATCAAGAATAGCATAATGGGGCGACAACCAGTCCATGCCCAGAATAATATCAAAATCGACCATCCCAAGCAGCAGTAGATCCGCTCTGGTCTCAAAATCACTAATGGTAATCAAACACGACCGATATACGCGGTCCACAGCCAAAGAATCACCCACCGGAGTGGAAACATAAATGGGGGCACTCAAAGAATCCCGAGGCACACCCGGATGAGAAGCAAAGTAAGAAGACACATATGAAAAGGTGGAACCGGGGTCGAATAGAACCGATGCCTCCCTGTGACTAACCGGAATAATACCTGTGATAACAGAGTCAGATGCGACAGCCGCGGCGCGATCGGGAATAGCATAGAATCCGGCTCGTCCCCCTCTCGAGGGCGGCCTCTAGAACCTCGACCCCCGCCCCGGCCGGGCCGGGCGGGTGGAATAGCGGCTCGGAGCCGGAATGATAGCTCGTCGACCCCGAGAGCCACGGCCCGATCGTCGCGAAGACCGGTGAGGTTCTCCTTCCTACGCCCGGGGCACTCCCCAACCGGTGGCGAGTATCCCCGCACTCAAAACAAGCTCCGAGAGGACGCGGTGGCTGTGGACTGACCGACCTCAACCCCACTAGTCCGACCCCGGAAGGACCCGCGCGAGAGGTGCGACCGGAAGCCTGGGGAGCATAATAAGGCTCTCGAGGTGCGGAAGACCTGGAGTGCTACCGGCCGCGGGCAATGCTCGAGTCGAATCGGACGACCGGAATATCCCTCGCCAAAATGACCGGGCCGTCGAAGTGCGGGCACCGGAGAAATGGCCCGACTCGCGAGACCTCTTGGCCTCTCTATCTCCACGCTCTCTGGGAGCATACTCTCGATCCTCCCGGCAATGCTAACTGCCTGCTGATAAGATATATCTGTCTCCAACTCTCTGGCCATGCTGGATCGGATAGGCGGAATCGGGCCCTCAATAAATCTCCGCACTCTCTCCCGAACCGTGGCTACCAAGGCCGGTGCATGCCCGGCCAGACGGGTGAAACTGATGGCATACTCCGATACTGACATGGAGCCCTGTCGCAACCGCTCAAACTCCGAGCGCCAAGAATCCCTAAGGCTCTGGGGAACAAACTCCGTCAAAAACAGATTTGAAAACTGCGTCCAGGTCAACGAAGCGGACTCCTCCGGACTATCCAACTCATACGTGCGCCACCAATCATAAGCGGTCCCACGAAACTGAAACGTAGTGAAGGAAACCCCGCTGGTCTCCACAATCCCCATAGTACGAAGAATACGATGACACTCCTCTAGAAACCCCAATGCATCATCTGAAACCAGACCACTAAACACCGGAGGGTCATATTTCTTGAACCTCTCCAATCTACGTTGCTCGTCCTCAGAGGCAGCTGGTCCACCTCCTGGTTGTGCTGGGGCGGCAGGAGGCATAACCAAAACATCTGGAACATGTCCCACTGGCACACGCTGCTCCGGTGTAACGGCTACGGGAGTCCGGGCCCCTCCCCCGGCCTGAGATGTAGCTGCAACAAGAGGAAGCAGTCCTGCCCTGGGCTAAAGTGGTATACATGCTCATGAACTGAGCCAGGGTCTCCTGTAGTGCTGGAGTAGTAGCAGTTGTAGTCGGTGTACCAGGTGCCTGCGCTCCAACCTGGTCTACCGGTGGCACCTCAGCGGCAGCGCGCGATGGTGCTGTGGCTGCACCTCGGGCGCGTCCTCGTCCTCTACCTCGGCCCCGGCCTCTGACGGCAGCAACAGGGGGCGCGGGTACCCGATCATCGCGGTTAGCTCGTGTCCTCACCATCTGTGAGAGAATAGAAAGCAATAGTTTAGATTTTTGATGCCAAAAATGTCGCACGACAAGGAATCCAAAAGAAATGAAGAGTTTCCTAAACAGTTACATAGCCCCTCGTAGATAAATACAGACGTCTCCGTATCGATCAGCGAGACTCTAAATAACCCGGTCTGTGTCCCGTGACTCCTATGAACCTAGAGCTCTGATACCAACTTGTCACGACCCTAGTTCACCAATTGTGAACATGTCGTGATGGCACCCAGTCCCCACGACTAGGTAAGCCTAACACGTTGCGGAATCTATAGATTATAATTACTTAAATAAGAAACAGCGGAAAATAACATAAAAGATATGTAATCCGTGCCACTTGGCACATACATCCGTCACACAATAAATAAACACTACCAAGATCCGGAACCCCACGGTAACACAGACTAAAAGAGAAATACAACTGTGGCTCTATGTGTAAAGAGTATCTAACAACGAAATGAAGAAAATGTCAACTAGAAATACTAGAATAGAAGGGAAATCCTCCGGATCCGCGGACGTAGCAGATCATACCTCGAAGTCTCCCAGAAAGCTGCAGAATCACCTAATACGAGCCTGCTCTGATGTACCTGGATCCGCACAACAAAAGTGTGCAGAAGAGTAGCATGAGTACACCACGGCGGTACTCAGTAAGTGCCAAGCCTAACCTCGATGGAGTAGTGACGAGGTAGGTCAGGGCCCTACTGAGAAAAACAATAATGTAATGATGAAAACAAAATAAACAGTTTATATGATAATAATTTCCGAAATAACAACATTATGATAATTACTGCAACTGTCTACGATTAAGCTAACAACAAATAACCAACTCAAATAAACAAATCCAGGATCCGTGGGAATTGAACCCACAGTCCCATTCTCAGTACCTCTGGGTCTCCGGGAATCGAACCCGCAACCCATATCTCAATAAATAATCAATAACTCGGGATCTCGGGAATCGAACCCGTAGTCCCTACCAATAACTTAGGATCTCGGGAATCGAACCCGTAGCCCCTACCAATAACTCAGGATCTCGGGAATCGAACCCGTAGTCCCTACCAATATCACGCCGGGTCTCTGGGAATCGAACCCACAGCCCTAGGTCTCCGGGAATCGAACCCGCGGTCCACAAACAATATCACTCCGGGTCTCTGGGAATCGAACCCACAGCCCTGGGATCTCCGGGAATTGAACCCGCAGTCCACCAACACATCAAATAAGAAAACACACAGAGAGAATATAATATGTTAAATTACAACTTCACCGAAATTAGTGCCAACAATTTATCAAGAGTTCAAGTAAATCAACTAGGCAATTAAACATGTTGCATCCTAGTTAATCATGCTTTTCTAAGTACTACCGGTTAATGGTAACGCTTTTATCAGCTAAGAGCAGGAATATCACAAATCGGACAATTCAAGTAAAGTGTGTGTTACAACAACCAGCGCATGTACACGCCCGTCACCTCGCGTACAAGGCATTTAAACTATCACATAATATCCTAGGGGTGAAAGTTCCCCCACACGAGGTTAGACAAGCCACTTACCTCAATTCCGGCACAAAACCGCTAAGTAATAACCCTCTTGCCACGAATGTCGGCCTCCACAAGAGTAGAATCTGATAAAAATCAATAGAATCACATCAATATAGGCCAATTGGGCATTACCCAATCAAATTAACTCAAAATTCACCAAAACCCACAAGTTGCCAAAACCCGACTCTCGGTACGCTTATCGAAAAATCACGAAAATTATATATTCGGGTTCCTTATCTCAATACGAGTCCGTGCATATAAAATTTATCGAAATCGGACTCCGTTTGCCCGTTCAAATCAAAGATTTTCTAACATTTAGGCCTAGGGCTCAAACCCACCTTTAATCTTCCAATTTCAGTGAAATAATCATGGATTTCATGATAAACCAACGAATTAAGGTTAGGAAACTTACCCCCGATGATTTCCCGGTGATATCCCGGCGTTTCCCCTTCAATTCCCTCTCTTGGAGCTCAAAAATGGCGTTTTTTGGTTTATGGTTCGCGGCTGAAATGTTTCTGGACTTAAGTCACTGCCAGACATTTTTACTCTATGCGATCGCATGATACCTGTTGCGATCGCATAGTACAAATTTTGACCTTCGCCAGAATACTCTATGCGATCGCATAGACCTCAATGCGATCGCAATGCTTACCGAATTATAACTATGCGATCGCATGCCCTGCTCCGCGATCGCATAGAACAAAAGCTGGACCTGGGACCCCTCTTCTCTATACACTATGCGATCGCATAGGACAGTACGCGATCGCATAGAACAACTTTCCAGAACTATGCGATCGCATATCCATTCCCGCGATCGCATAGAACAAATTTCCAGAACTATGCGATCGCATATCCATTCCCGCGATCGCATAGAACAAATTCTTGGCCTCTCCAAAACCTTCTATGCGATCGCATTAGCCCATTGCGATCGCATAGAGCATTCGTCTGCAGCACACACCAGCAGTTAACAGCATTTCCAAAATGCATGAAATAGCCCGATTGGACCCCCGGATTCATCCCGAGACCCCCGGGATCCCAACGAAAACCACCAACCTATTCCGAAACATGATACGAACTTATTCTAATCATCAAAACACGTCTAACAACATCAAAACCCATAATTCACATTGAATTCAAGCCTAACTTTCTTAAAACTTTCCGAATTGCACATTCGATCAAAAACCCGACCAAACGACGTCCGAATGACCTGAAAATTTGCGGACATATCCAAAATCACATAACGAAGCTACAGAAATTGTCGGAATTCCATTCCGACCCCTGGATCAAAATCTCACCTATCGATCGGATTCGCCAAAATTTCAACCTTCGGCATTTCAAGCCTAATTGAGCTACGGACCTTCAAAATACATTCCGAACGCGCTCCTAACCCCGAAATCACCTAACGGAGCTAATGGAACCATCGGATTTCCGTTCCGAGATCGTCTTAACACTGTTCCGGCTATGGACCGTTTTCTAGTTTCAAAGCTCTTATTTGGGGACTAAGTGTCCCAAAATGCTCAAATTTTCGGAACCGACTCTCCCGCCAACCCACAATAGCAGAAATGAACTTAGGGGAACAGTTAAATTAGGGATAGGGGCGTAATTTTCTAAAACGACCGGTCGGGTCGTTACAAGCAACCTACAAAATGATGTTTCAAGAACCATAACAGTAATACAAAATGAATTACAAATCCGATACAGCATGTAAAACTAAACAGGATCTTCATGTCATTCAATCAGCTTGGGATTACAACTTCAAATAAAAGAGTAGTGTACCTGAAAGATTG
Source organism: Nicotiana noctiflora (assembly GCA_032618575.1). Classification (NCBI taxonomy): domain Eukaryota; kingdom Viridiplantae; phylum Streptophyta; class Magnoliopsida; order Solanales; family Solanaceae; genus Nicotiana; species Nicotiana noctiflora. The sequence continues at coordinate 25,216 of JASVEL010009726.1, forward strand.
TAACCCATTAGATCTAGTATACACGGCAGTTAGGCAAGGTGCAACCAACAAATTCCAGCAATAAATTCACAGCAACAGCAGTAATTTAATGAAACCAACAGTGAATAGGACCCAGCATTTAACCCAGAAGCAATTTCCAGAAGTTCCAAATTGATTCAAAATCAAATCTCGTACTCAAATAGTAGTCTCCTAACAGTCAGTGATATATTTACTATATTTTTGATTTTTTTGATATGAATTGAAGGAAAAAACTAGAAGAAAGTGAATCTGAAATGTTAATTTCAGATCTGAAAATTAGTTAGTATTTTTGGGGATTTTTTCTAGGTTTTATTTTGGTTCCAAATGCTTAAAAATCAGATGGAACCCCCTTTTATTAATGCTAAAATCACCTATTTATAGGCATAAAAGAGAATCTGATTTTTTATTAAAAACCCTTCAAATCTTGACTTGTTGCACAAGTTAGTGCCATTAATTCATTGGATTCTACACTAAGACCCATTCTAGAATAATCTACCATGTTCTATTTCCCTTGGAATTCCCATGGTGCCCTCATTTCCTTTTACTATCTACTAAAATACCTTTTGTTATGCCCATATTACCCTAAAAGCTCTATATTTATCACAATTCTACCAATTCCCTTTCCAATTAAACCCTTTTCCTTTTAACCCTATTACAAATTTACCAACTTCTTTTTCCCAATTCACCCCTACTTCTCAAGACTTATTACATTCCTAAATTCTGTAATTTATCCCTATTTTATCCTATTTTCAGATTTGTATTTATCAAATAGCCACAATTAAGTGACTATTGCTCAATTAACCAATTGACCCTATTAACTAACTTAAAATTCAGAATTAAACCGCTAATTAGAATCACTTACATCAATAGCCAATCCTAGGTAGTCTTACAAACATAGCCACTTATGATTAATCATCCAATTAACAAGACTCGGGAGACAATTTGATAGATGGTGAGTCCTATTAATCAGAATAATTCATCGCAATTGAATCTATCGAGCAAAACACCTTAGGTGGGTACTAATCATGTGATTCTTACTATCGACTTAACTTGAATCTCGACTAGTCTAAGGGACAACTTTCCTAATCGAACTAACAGCTATAACCAATCAAACCCTATTGAACGACTGACTAATTATCTAAACAATTAAGGCCTTAATTAACAGAATAAACCCAAACATCAACTTGATTTCACTGAATTTAAACAAATTACCAAACAGTTTTTACTAATCGGCAACTAATCAACTTGAATTTCAAAACAAGATCGAAACAGGTTCAAAATGGTTCCCATTATCAACAGGTCAATTAACCAAGATCATATCAAAGCATGACAGCCGACGAATTATCAGAAAAGGCTATTTCCTAAAATCTAAAATAAGAAACTAACATTCTTAACACCTATTCTAACAAAAATTTAAAAATCATCAGGAATTGACAGAAGAATAGAATCAATTAAACGGAAAAATCCAATAATTAGCGGAAATTATTATTTTAACAGAAAATTTAAAAGAAAGAATCCGGAAATCTAGTTACTAATCAGAAATCAACAAAGTCTAATTACTAATCGGAAATTAACTAAGTCTAATTACTAATCAAAATCTAATTACTAATCAGAAATTAACAAAAAATCTTAATTCAGAAATTAACCAAAACAAAAAACAAAAATCATACCAATTACTAATTTCAGAATGAAACTAAATTATACTAACAATTAGTCAAAGTTTATTAATCCTTAAAGCTATCATATAGAAAAACAAGAACAGTTCAAGTTAATCAATCCGAATAAAAAATATGACAAACAGCACAGTTCTTTCGATTACAACCTCTGACTTAAAACAAACTTACATGTATAGAACAGAGATTCCAACAATTTAAACAAAAACAGAGAGGAGAAGACTTAGCTTTCTTTTTGCCGATTTTTTCTTTTCTGTTTATCCCGAATTCTTGATTATTCTTTGAACAAACTCCGAGTCTTGAAGATTCGACAGTTTTTCTTTAGCAAATTGAGGCTCAGATGTGTTGTAATGTCAACGACAAGAGAGGCCAACCACGCCATGGCTGCAAAACACCAGTTGCATGTATGAGAGAGAGGAGAGTCTCAATAACAGGCCGTACCGAGTTGCCATGCCAAGGTAAGGGTCGGGTTATCTCCATTCCCAGACCAGTTAGCCCAGATAAAAAACAAATCATCACTGCCTCTTTAACAAGCTTTCAAAGCGTACGGAAACACACCGATGATCTGAAGGTCGTAGTATAGTTGTGCGATTACACCAAGATCCAATTGCAAGGCGGCTGCCCAAACAGAGGGTGCAAAAAATGCAAAGAAGCCCAGAAATGGAAGCGTTGTCTCTGATTTTTACCAACTCTTTAAGGGCGGCTGTTGGTTGTTGTTGGGGAGAAGAAGCAGAAGTGGGGTGGAGGTTTTGGGTGGTTTTGATGGTGGCGGCGCAATGGGAGAGGGTGGCGGCGCGGATTAGGGTTCGATATTTACGGAGATTGGCTAGGTTTCGAGGGAGGCTAATGGTGGGGGAGTGATAAGGAGAGGAAGGGGATTGTTTTGATGTAGGTTTCGATCGGAGAAGGAAGCCGGCCGCCGCCATGGGTGGCGGAACCCTGGGCGGCGCGGCTTGGTTATGAAGGAGAAGAAGGGAGACGGCTAAAGACAAGAGGGGTTTGGACATGAAGTGAAGGAACTAGACTTATCTCACATGTGGTCTTTGATAATATTAAAATGTAATAACACATGTGAACCGTCAGATCAAGGCTCATGGACGGTTGAGATTTAGATAAGGGGGAAACGGGTTTGGGTTGGGTACCCGGTTGGGCCTGGGGCGTCTGAATTGGGCCAGTAGTTTTGGTGTTAATTGGCCCAATATTTTGCCTTTGTTATTTGCATTGTATTCTTTCCTTGTATTTTCCTTCACCTCCTTTTTTTTTTTTTTTGTATTTTGTTGTATTTAAAAATTATTCTACTTTGTGATTATTATTAAGCACTAATTAAAAAACTAAACTAATTACCTCTTTTTGACAATTTTCAATTTAAAAGCTAACTAATTTTTTGATTTTTTCTTTAATTTGCTAGAAAAACGAATGAATTCCCTAAAGATGCAATTTTTTTTGTATTTTCATTTATCACACGCAAATAACATGCAAACAACTAACACAAAATTCACACAAAATTATAAAAAATAAGGAAAAATCATTTATTTTGAATTCTATAGGAATAACTCATGTGTAGGGTAAAAATCACGTGCTCACAGCTGCCCTCTTTGCTCGGGGACACGAAGAGTTTCCGTGCAAAGATAAGTGAGCAATTATGAACGATTTTTACCCGTTCGAGTATTCCATTGTGAAGCATTTTGAAAAGCTTTGACCGCACCCTGCTTCAGAGGTTGCCTACATATCCCGGGCTAAACAGGAATCAGGTCAGTGTAGTTCGGGAAGGTCTGGTAGCTGGGACTACCAAGGACTGTGATCTTACTGCTGTTGCTGTTGTTACTGCTGTCATTGCTGACTGACTCCTTATTACACCAGGGTAAAGATAAAAGGAGCTAGCCTAAGCTACAACCTATGAATTACAAAAATCCTATCTATGTCTTCCAACTTGTCTTTTTGTATTTTCTTGATCTTGTGTCTTGTATTCCTTGCAACGGCATTCTTGTTATTGCCTTCAACTTGTATCTTTGCTCCAATGGCATTCTTGTTATCGCCTTGAACATGTTCAACTTTTCACCGGCATTCTTGTTATTGCCTTGACTTGTTCAATCTCTCTTCAATATGAAATATTTCGTCCATTCTCCAGGTGGACCCCTGCTTGTGACTAAATAAACAACCAAAGAAAGATTTTTCTGCCCCAGTATGGTGACTAGGCACATCATGTTATTGAATGTCCGAATTTTTTCATTTTTTTTTCATTTTTCTTTTTTCTTCTTTTCATATTTTTTCTTTTTTTTTTCCCTTTTTTTTTCTTTTTAAATGCAGATATGTATGAAATGCGATGCATAAAAATATTCCCGTATTTGAAGGTGGGCACCTAACAGAAATTAAACGTGCAATGCAAAATGCAGAAAAGTATTCCCGTATTAGAAGGTGGGCACCTAACCGAAATTAAACGTGCAATGCAGAAATGTATTCCCGTATTAGAAGGTGGGCACCTAACAGAAATGAAACGTGCAATGCAGAAATGTATTCCCGTATTAGAAGGTGGGCGCCTAACAGAAATTAAAAATGCAATGCGATGCAAAAATATTCCCGTATTTGAAGGTGGAACTTTGAAAATAAATTGCCATACCATTCTTCGGGCGGGCACCCCGATTTCAACAACAAACTTTGAAAATAAATTGCCATACCATTCTTCGGGCGGGCACCCCGACTTTCACCAACAAACTTCGAAAATAAATCGCCATACCATTCTTCGGGCGGGCACCCCGACTTCAACAACAATTTAAAACTTCAACTAAAACTTAAAGTAAAATGCCATTCCATTCTCCAGGCGGGCACCCTGACTTCAACAACAAACTTTAAAAATAAATCGCCATACCATTTTCACCAATGATTTTAAACTTCAAATAAAACTTAAAGTAAAATGCCATTCCATTCTCCAGGCGGGCACCCTGACTTCAACAAAAACTTAAAATAAATCGCCATACCATTCTTCGGGCGGGCACCCCGACTTCAACAACAATTTAAAATTTCAACTAAAACTTAAAGTAAAATGCCATTCCATTCTCCAGGCGGGCATCCTGACTTTCACCAACAAACTTCGAAAATAAATCGCCATACCATTCTTCGGGCGGGCACCCCGACTTCAACAACAATTTAAAACTTCAACTAAAACTTAAAGTAAAATGCCATTCCATTCTTCGGGCGGGCACCCCGACTTCAACAACAATTTAAAACTTCAGCTAAAACTTAAAGTAAACTGCCATTCACCAACAAACTTCGAAAATAAATCGCCATACCATTCTTCGGGCGGGCACCCGACTTCAACAACAATTTAAAACTTCAACTAAAACTTAAAGTAAAATGCCATTCCATTCTTCGAGCGGGCACCCCGACTTCAACAACAATTTAAAACTTCAACTAAAACTTAAAGTAAAATGCCATTCCATTCTTCGGGCGGGCACCCCGACTTCAACAACAATTTAAAATTTCAACTAAAACTTTGAAAATAAATTGCCATACCATTCTTCGGGCGGGCACCCCGATTTCAACAACAAACTTCGAAAATAAATCGCCATACCATTCTTCGGGCGGGCACCCCGACTTCAACAACAATTTAAAACTTCAACTAAAACTTAAAGTAAAATGCCATTCCATTCTTCGGGCGGGCACCCCGACTTCAACAACAATTTCGAAAATAAATCGCCATACCATTCTTCGGGCGGGCACCCCGACTTCAACAACAATTTAAAACTTGCCATACCATTCTTCGGGCGGGCACCCCGACTTCAACAACAATTTAAAACTTCAACTAAAACTTAAAGTAAAATGCCATTCCATTCTTCGGGCGGGCACCCCGACTTCAACAACAATTAAAAACTTCAACTAAAACTTAAAGTAAACGCCATACCATTCTTCGGGCGGGCACCCCGACTTCAACAACAATTTAAAACTTCAACTAAAACTTAAAGTAAAATGCCATTCCATTCTTCGAGCGGGCACCCCGACTTCAACAACAATTTAAAACTTCAACTAAAACTTAAAGTAAAATGCCATTCCATTCTCCAGGCGGGCACCCCGACTTCAACAACAAACTTTGAAAATAAATTGCCATACCATTCTTCGGGCGGGCACCCCGACTTCAACAACAAACTTTAAAAATAAATTGCCATACCATTCTTCGGGCGGGCACCCCGATTTCAACAACAATTTAAAACTTCAACTAAAACTTAAAGTAAAATGCCATTCCATTCTCCAGGCGGGCACCATGACTTTCACCAACAAACTTTAAAAATAAATTGCCATACCATTCTTCGGGCGGGCACCCCGATTTCAACAACAATTTAAAACTTCCTCTTTTTGGTATTTTCTTTTACCAATTGTCTCTCATCTGTGAATTTCTCCACTTATCGTCAAACTTTCCTCTTTTTTGGGTGTTTTTCTATTTTTCCACATTGGTCACATTCGCTTTAAAGTGAATAATGACACTTTGTTCCTGCATGAATCATGAAACAAAATTTATTAGATATAAACTGCTGGCAACTGGCATCTGACGTCCCTGCCTCTTATTGCTTTCCTCTTTTTTGCTTTTTCTCCTGTTGTGTGGATTTTCAGCTGCCTATCTCTTGCGAACTCTTTTTTTTTGTATTTTCTCACTTTTTCCATTTTTGTTTTGTTTTCTTTTCCTTTGGCCATGTTTGCCAAGCTTCCTTATTTCCTTCCCAACTCTTCCTTTCTCATCCAGTGTTGTTTCAACTTTCATTATCAGGAGCTGGTAGTTAGAACTTATCTGGGTATTTGCTGGCTGATTCCGCTGACCATGCCATGTATTTAAACTCCGACCCAGTTCGTTCCAATCATTATTCTGTCTCCAAATTGTTTTCAACCCAAACCGATACTATTTTTTGTTGCTTTTCTCTTTTCTGGTAGTCCTCACAATCGCCCTACGGTGCCTCGAAAGGTTTTCACCAATAAGACTCTCTCATTTATTCTCTCAACCTCACAATCGTCTCACAGTGCCGGTTAAGGTTTTCACTGATGAGACTCTCTCATTTTTTTTTATTCATCATTTTTTTTTCATTGTTTCTCATTTTTCCCTTTTGTATTTTGTTTTCTTGCCACAGGTGTTGTCCGATGTTTCGCTCCTCCTTCATTGCATTCGTTATCATTTCGGAATTGATCAGAAGGTCTTTCTTTGGACTGTAATGCGGCTTTCGGATGGGTTGAGAAAGAAAGGTATAAAGGCTCAAAATTTCACGAGGGTTCAAAAATATTTACAACTCTCGGAATTATTAAACATAACTTCTGCCCCAGTTTCAATATGTGGGGAATTTTTGGATTTTTTTCTTTATTGTGACTGAACCTCAGAGAGGCTGCCTACGTACCCTTTCGGGATCAAGTCAGACGTAGTTCATCCAACTTCATAAGTTAGATGGATTTCTTTTTGACTTTTTCCCGATTTCTTTGTCTTTTTCTCTTTTTTTTTCATTTCATTTTTTTTTTCAATTTTTTTTCATTTTGGCAATTTCGATCTTATTGCGCTAAAGCGATTTCCGAGAGAGGGATATGAAAGAATATATTCATTGAGGCTCAAAAGGGGTTATCAATGGATAAAGTGTTTGGATAGAGAATAAAACGCCTTCGTCATTTCAATTCCAAAATCACAACAAAATACAAAACACATAATTGAAAGGAATCATACATAGTATCTTTTGACTGCATCTGAATTGATAGCAGTCTCCACGCACTTTCCTTCAACATCTGTTAAATATAATGCCCCATTGGACAACACCCGCGATACTACAAATGGTCCCTGCCAATTTGGCGCAAATTTGCCCTTTGCCTCGGCCCAATACGGTAAGATACGCATCGCAACCAAAATGAGCCTATGCCTATTGGAAGCTGTTGGCTCTATCGGACCAATAACATCTATGCCCCTGTTTCAAAGCAAAGAAAAATATGTTAGTTTAAATGCGGTGGTTGGTTGTGGCCTTGAACTTTGATGGTGACTGCTTTCCACCCGAGCGCCCTGCCTGTTCACCGACTATCCATTTTTACTTCTTCTTTGTTCAAAATCCACCTCTCTTTAGGTATGTATATTGTTCCTTTCTTGACGGATCCCACAAACTTCGATCTCGATTCCTTTGATGACTCCGCTTGACAACCTTGGGTGTTTCTTGACTGACCCTTAGAAGATATACCCCTCTCTGTTCGAACCCCGTACTTCCATTTGTTATATTTTCCCTGACCTGCGACAATCGTCGTGTTGTGTCTCGCATGATCACCATTGCACATATTGCTCTTGTGGGCTTAAATCACTGGCCTTGTCATCCCAGACCTACGACAATTGTCGTGTTGGCTAAATCCCATCTTGTGTAATTGGAAAATTTGGTGGCAAATTTTGAAATCATTTCTATACTTGTTATGACCTGACTGACTCGATAAGAAGGAGGGTAAAACAAAGTGTGAAGAATAAAGAGAAAGGAAAATACAATTCCTAACAAGAAACCTACAGACGAATGACCTAACGGATTTTGAATACCGACTCTAGCGACCTTGACACGCACTTTTGGCCTTCTCCGTATAGCAAAGTTGATGTTCAACTCTTGTTGCAAAGTTCTGCCGTGAAACCGGTCTTCAATACTTCATTTCTTTGATTTGATCCTTAGTCGACTTGCAGCGCCCGTAGGGTTTTCGCCAACAAGCCTCTCTTATTTGCTCTTTCTTTCTCTCGACTCACCGTCGCCTTACGGTGCCCGTGCGGGTTTTCACCGATAAGACTCTCTCATTTTGATTTCTCTCATCTTGGGGTCTCGTGGTGGTTCTCATCATCTTGAATTCTTCATTCTCCTTTGTTCGTATTGGAGTGTTGCCCTTGATGTGATTCACCTTTGCTCGTTTGACTCGGCATTTCTTGACGATTGGTCGGAAGGTCTTCCTTTGGACCGTAATGCAGGCCTTTGGATGGGGTTTAGAAAAAAGGGATATAAAGGCTCAAAATATTTCAATGTGGGTTAAAGATTACAACTTTCGGAATCTTATTTCTTCAACAACCATAACTTCTGCCCCAGTTTCCTTCTTGGGGGATTTTTTTTAGATTTTCGGATTTTTCATTTATTGTGACTGAACCTCAGAGAGGCTGCCTACGTACCCTTTCGGGATCAAGTCAAACGTAGTTCGGACTACGTCCGTATTCATTGTTGCATCTTGACTTCTCCCGATTTTTTCTTTTTCTTTTTCTTTTCTATTTTTTTTTCTTTTCTTTTCTTTTTCTCTTCTTCTTTTTTTTTCTTTTCTCTTTTTTTTTCTTTTCTTCTTTCTTTTTGTTTCTCCATTTGGATTTCTCCGCTCAAACCTCAATTTTTGTTGTTGATTCCGAAAGAGGGGTATGAAAGAAAATATAATATGGCTCAAAGGGGATAACAATGGACGAAGTGTTTGGGATAGCCGAATAAAACGCCTTCGTCATTCCAATCTTCAAAACCTACCGAGTACAAACTAACTTTCGACCAATTCACATATTTGCCTTCTGTTTTTGACGATTCCCAATGTCATTGGGCAACAATCTCGATACCACGAATGGTTCCTTTAGCCTTGGGGTACTTTTGCCTTTGGCTTTAAACCGATGAAGCATGATGCATTTCCAAGGCATTTCTTTATGTTCTGTTTTCCCCCAGTATTCACTTGATTCCGGCTTCACAGTATTTCAATATTTATTTCAATATTACATCTTCAACATTGTTTCATTGACTTTTAAAATCCAGGCTTAGAATTATGTGCATGTCATGTTGCTAAAGTCAGTATGAGAAGAAATGCAAAGTAATTAGAAATGAAATGACTAGAAATGACGGGAAACAACGAGTTGTATTAAACTGATGGGTTGAAACAACAAGACGAACAACAAAACGAACAGACTAGACTAAAATTACAAACCTAGACAGCACTAAACAAAGCAAAGTAGTAAGATAGAAGGGTTTTGACTTTCAAGACAACGTCCGGATTACAACCCTGAAATAACCCGGGTAACAGAAATGTCAACAAAATAAGCCACCAAAAATTCTACTTTGGATAAACCCCAAATGAAGCATATCTCCAATTACCAAGCACAATATCTTTAGCCACTGCCTTCTGCATCAACCATACGGGTGTCGACTATATCCGGATTTTGTACGGCAATGTAGCCTGCATTGATAAGCTCCTGAATTGCCTTTTTTAGCTTCCAACATTTCTCTGTGTCATGCCCCGGGGCGCCTGAGCAATATGCGCACGTTTGAGAAAAATCACACCTCTTTGACCGATGATTTGGCATTTTTATCTGAATTGGTTTCAACATGCCCAGTTGCTTCAACTTGTGGAACAAATTGGCATACGATTCTCCCAAAGGGGTAAGAGACTTTTCTCGTTTCAGTAGCCTCTCATTTCTAAAGGCCCGATTTGGCCTAAAACCTGACCCGTGGGGTTTCTGGTATGCTCGTGGGGGGAAGTAAGGGCCAGGAGAATTACAAGGATATCCATGGGTTCGATATAGAGGGCCTTTAGCAAAGACGACCACTGGACCTTGTCGTTGGGGAGGTTCAACCTGCGAGCTCTGTTTGGGGTCCTGATGAGCAACCTCGGAGGGGTAATGTTGAGCAACATGAGCCTCGGGTGGGTGTTTATCGTCGGGAACAATGGATGTGATTGGAGCACATTCCTGGGGTAAAATAGATGGATACCGAGTGATGGAGCTATTGGGGTGGCTGGAAAGGCTGCGATAGGCAGGTATATTTGGCACCGGGTTCAGTGTAAGGACAGGGTCCATGGAATTAGGTGGTGGCGGAGGTAGTGCTTTTCCATCCATCGACGCCCGATACATTTCAGCAACGTGTTGTCTCAACATTTTGACTTCTTCAACTAACATGTGGTTCCGTTCAACCAACTGTTGTCGGGTGCCGCTACCAACCCACTCAGCCCTTGAGATTCTCTGCCATTGTCCTCTGACTTTGTGTTACAGGGAAGAGTTATCTTAGAACCACAACCAACCACCTTCCGGGAAACGGACACAACAAAATAAAGCCACCATGTCAGCATTAAGGTATTGCGCTTATTGATTACCTTCTCTTTTTTTCTACTATTTTCTTTTCTTTTTTCCTTTTTGTGTTTTTTTCATTTTTCCTCTTTTTTTCTTTTTTTTTGTAGTTTTTTCATTTTTTTTTTGGTTATGGATATGGTCGAATCCTATGTGGATTGCCTACGTATCATGACCCCGCATGAATCGGACCGAGCGTAGTTCTTGCAAATTAATGCAAGAAATAAAGAGATGTTTATTTGATTTTTTGATTTTTTTTTTGATTCTTTGAAGGAAAATTATAGAAAAACTTTCACACCTTGTGCCAGAGATTTCTACAAGAATAAAAATATTTTTGGTGTCAATTATGACTATTTCTACAAAATTGGCCACATAATGGCTTATTTGATAAAATGACTATTTTTGCAAAATTTATTTAAGAAAGATAAAACTAAAATTTTTTTTTTATCCTGTGGCTCATGGGGCATCGTTCGGCATCACCATAAACCAACACAAGACTATTTTTCATAAATTGGCCATGTAATGGCTTATTCAGACAAAGTGGCTCTTTTTGCAAAATTTTATTTGAGAAGATGCAAATTCAAAATTTTAATCCCGGGGCCTATGGGGCATCGTTCAGCACCGACACAAGCCAACACAAGACTGAGGAAGTTGAAATGCAAAAATGTGGCTATTTCAGCAAAATTTCGGCCATGTAATGGCTTATTTGATAAAATGGTTATTTTTGAGAAGTTGAGCGATGACTCAAACTTGATTTTGCGGATACGGCCTTTCAACGTTTCCGCGAGGGAATATTTCAAGGCTATGCCCGCAAATTATTTAAAATGACTCGGAGTGGCTATTCTTGCAAAAACGGCCTTCCGGCGTCCTTTTGAGGGACATTCGGCTTATTTTAAGCAAGAATAGCATCACCCGATTTATTTATAACAAAATCAAAAAATTTGACATTTTTGGTTATTTTTGCAAAACGGGTGTGAACCCGGACTTGATTTTGAGGCTTTGGCCTTGCAACATTTCCACAAGGAATATTTCAAGGTTGTGCCCGCAAATAAGTTGAAATGCAAAAATGTGGCTATTTCAGCAAAATTTCGGCCATGTAATGGCTTATTTGATAAAATGGTTATTTTTGAGAAGTTGAGCGATGACTCAAACTTGATTTTGCGGATACGGCCTTTCAACGTTTCCGCGAGGGAATATTTCAAGGCTATGCCCGCAAATTATTTAAAATGACTCAAAGTGGCTATTCTTGCAAAAACGGCCTTCCGGCGTCCTTTTGAGGGACATTCGGCTTATTTTAAGCAAGAATAGCATCACCCGATTTATTTATAACAAAATCAAAAAATTTGACATTTTTGGTTATTTTTGCAAAACGGGTGTGAACCCGGACTTGATTTTGAGGCTTTGGCCTTGCAACATTTCCACAAGGAATATTTCAAGGTTGTGCCCGCAAATTATTTAAAAAGATTCAAAGTGGCTATTTTTGCAAAAACAACCTTCCGGCGTCCTTTCGGAACATTCGGCTATTTACAAAAACGGCATCACTTTGATTTTATTGACAAAAATACACACATTTTTTTTTGATTTTTTAAAAGGGGTGGTTGGACCCGATGAGGGTTGCCTACGTATCCCACCTAATGGCGAGAATCAAACCTGCGTAGTTCGGTCAGATTATTTGACCAATTATTTCAAAAAATGTTCCACCTATTTTTTTCAAATTTTCAAATTTTCCATGTACCTATTTTCTACAAATCATTATTTTCCTCTCTCTCTTTTTCCTTTTCAACAATTTTTCTATCCTCGGGATTTTCGCCGGTCCGCATAACGATCAAGGACAATAAAATGCAACACATAGCATGCTCGGTCTTTTCAATACGGGTCACCTGTCCTAGACGGACCCAACCCCTGTGTTGAGTCCCCTAAGTCAAATATGATGCAACTAATCGTCCTAGACCTATGTTCAAAATCTTATGGTTTCATAGATTGCTAGACCGTGTACCCGAGCGGACAACTCGAATCGAGGAGGGGGCTACGTACCGGTGACCCGCGGAGTCAATCGGCTTTGTAACTTATCCGGCCTCTGTTTTCTTAATTTAAGGTGACTTTAACAGAAAGGGGAGTCTCAACCAGTAAGCACATCCCCAGGGAAGAAGAGAGAGGGGTTTTCGGCACAATTTTATATACAATCCATATAATATCAAAGCGATAAAACACATAGCATGTTGTTCAAATCACATAATGAAGTCAAATAAAAACGCGAACGGCAGTTCTAAGGAGCTCGAGTTCTTAAACCCTGAAACCGGAGTTCTGGGTTACGGTCCCCAGCAGAGTCGCCAGAGCTGTCACACCTCCCTTTTTACTACCCCACATTGCTTAAAGCGTATAAATACACTTGTAGGGTATACCCCGACGCTCAATTACCCGAAACGGATAAAATAACGTAAGGGAAGGAGTTTTTCCAATTTAAGGACAATCGGTTCGGGATTTTATTAGAGATTAATCAGGAGTCGCCACTTGGGAATGACAATGGTGTCCCAAGTCACCGGTTAATCCCGAATCCGAGGAATTTTGACTCTTGAAATGTCTGCGAAGCAGAGATCCGGATAAGGAACTCTGTTAACCCGGGAGAAGGTGTTAGGCACTCCCGGATTCCGTGGTTTTAGCACGGTCGCTCCACTGTCGTTCTTGACTTTTGTTTGACTCGGTTATAGATTTTAACAACATAATGTGCTTTTACGTTAAAATATTATTTTTAGTAATTTGCGGTATCGCGAAAACACGCCTCGAGTCATACCGCAACCAGTACGGCGCCCAGCACATTGCTAAGCCAGCCTGACCAATCAATTTAAACAACGGAGCTAGACGCTCTCTTTTAGCCCATTTAAGCATATTAAATCACGAAGCAATAGCGATACAAATAACGAAAACAGGGAACCAAATCCCATAATACATCAACTCCCATAGACCAAGGGTCAAGAGTCATGAGCCTCTAAAGAACATAAGTGTATAAAGGTTTACAAGATACCAAGTGCGGAAAGAAAAGTCAATACAACATCAAAAGACAGTAGGAAGGAATGTCGGGTCCTGCGGACTCTGCAGCTACCTCGAATATCCACAAACGTCGCCTCGCACAGCTACTGGATCACTGCTGAGAGGTACCTGGATCTGCACACAAGGTGCAGGGAGTAAAATGAGTACTGCCAGACTCAGTGGTAATAAACAAGGGTAAGACAGCGCAGATAAGAAATCCGCAATAAAACACTATGTAAAGCTATAATCAGCTACCCTGTCATAGAATCAATCTTCACTGTACCTGTTCCAACAAATACCAATAAATAGCATAACAACTAGCAGATGTAGCTAAATGCAATGCAATGCATGATATGACCGCTACGGCGTGTAGCCCGACTCCAATTTTGGGTACCCGTGCTCACTGTGGGGGTTCAGACTCCGGAGGGGCTCCTACAGCCCAAGCACATCTCATAGAGATATTCCTGCGGCGTGCAGTCCGATCCAACATATATCTCGTTGCGGCGCGCAGCCCGATCCACTACTAGTCAGCTAATATGCAGATACAGCCTCGCAGGCTCAAAAGTAGTTTTTTTGAAAACTCTTTTATCATTTTTCAGTTGGAAAACAGTAATACCAAGTTCCAGAGATTGGAATTAGCATAATAACAAAAATAGCTGCGGACTAGTAGTAAACTAGCATGTCTATGTGATAAGACAATGATAACGATCCTCGCGGGATCCAATAACCGGCTCACGGCCCACATGTATACTCAACCGCCCAAGAAGGGGGTTCCTCGGCTCAAGAGTGGCCATTATCACAATATATATATATATATGCAACCATCCGAGAAGGAGGTTCGACGGCTCTAGAATAGCCAATAATACAATATCACCAGGTTGGACTAATATGTAGTCTCCAGTTCATGATCGACCCCGCACTCTCAAGAGTGTGCGTGTCTCGCCGCTATACAGCGTCACAAAGTGGTATACCGGGGTTTCGAACCCGCTGGTCATCACCCACATCTATTACTCACCTCAATACGGCGCGACGACTACTCCGCAATGCCCTTTCCTTTGAATTTAGCTCCCTCGTGCGTGGAATCTAGTCAAACCACAATAATTACATCAAATACGGGTCAAATAATCATAACCCACTTCAATTTACATGAAATTAGCATAATTACACTAAGTTGGTAAAACCCGACCCCGGGCCCCACTGCTCGGAAAATTCCGAAATTAGCACCAACGCGATCCTTATCTCGCCACGAGTCCGTGCATATAAAATTTATCGAAATCGGAGTTCAAATGGCCTCCCAAATCCAAAAATCCCGTTTTCAATATTTAGGCCACATTTCTTCAAGATTTCAACCCAATTTCATGAAGATTGATGTTAATACTACCATAAATTGATGTTTTTGAGTCAAGAATCTTACCTCCAACGATACCCGATGACTTCTCGGTGATTTCCTCGAGTTTTCTTCTCTCTAGGGCTCAAATGTGTGTTTTTGGGTTGAAAACCCGTAACTCTCTGTTTCTGGACTTAAGTTCACTGCCAGAACAGGTTCTTCTACGCGATCGCGATCTTCCTCACGCGATCGCGATGCTCAAATTCTCGGCCTCACGCGATCGCGACTTCCTTCACGCGATCGCGAAGCACAGTCACCCTGCCTCACGCGATCGCATCCTTCACTCCTGCGATCGCGTAGCATATTTCTCCTGGACCCATTTCTTCTTCTACGCGATCGCGTATATTGGCCTGCGATCGCGATCAACACCCGATCAATTCTACGCGATCGCGACTCTTACCCTGCGATCGCGATGCCTTAACTCCCCGCTCTACGCGATCGCATCCCCATCCCCGCGATCGCGGAGAGCAATTGTCTGCTGAGGTTATGACAGCAACCAGATTTTTCTCTTTTCTTTCAACAATGGTCCGTTTGGACCCCCGAATTCATCCCGAGGCTCCCGGGACCCCAACGAAAACCACCAACATACTCCAAAACATGATACGAACTTATTCCAACCATAAAAACACCATACTAAACATCAAAATCACCAATTACACACGGATTCAAGCCTAAATTTCTTAAAACTTTCCGAATTACACATTCGATCAAAAACCCGACCAAACGATGTCCGAATGACCTGAAATTTTGCAGGCACATCCAAAATCACCTAACGGAGCTACAGAAATTGTCGGAATTCCATTCCGACCCCCGGATCAAAATATCACCTACCATCCGGTTATCGCCAAAATTCAACATTCGCCAATTCAAGCTTAAAGCTACACCGGACCTCCGAATTCAATTCCGATTGTTCTCCTAAGTCATAAATGATCCCCCGGAACTAGTCGAATCATCAGAATCCGGTTCCGAGCACTCTAACTCAATAGTCAACTCTTGGTTGACTTTTCATATTCAAGTTTTCTTCAAACATGTTATTTGTTTCATTTTCAACCCAAATCACTCCTAACTCACCCGATATACTCTAATACTGTTTTAAAAGCATAATATATGTAAATGCAAGGTAACTGGGTGGTAATTCCCGTAACGACGGGCCGGGTCGTTACATTCTCCCCAACTTAAACAAACGCTCGTCCGCGAGCGGGTTAAGAAACATACCCGGAGCATCAAATAAGTGTGGATATCTGCTCCGCATTTCCTGCTCGGTCTCCCAAGTTGCTTCCTCCACAGGACGACCTCTCCACCTGCACTTTCACTGAAGCTATATCCTTAGATCTCAGCTTACGAACCTGTCGACCCAAAATGGCTACTGGTTCCACATCATAAGTCAAATCCTCATCTAGCTGTATCGTGCCGAAGTCCAACACATGAGACGGGTCTCCGACATACTTCCGGAGCATAGATACATGGAACACCGGGTGAACTCCCGACAAACCGGGTGGCAAAGCAAGCATATAAGCCACCTCCCCAACTTTCCTAAGCACCTCAAAAGGTCCAATAAACCTTGGGCTCAACTTCCCTTTCTTTCCGAACCTCCTAACGCCCTTCATAGGCAAAACCTTCAGCAACACCTTCTCACCCACTGAATAAGACGCATCTCGGACCTTCCGGTCCGCATAACTCTTCTGGCGCAACTGAGCTGTGCGAAGTCTCTCCTGAATCACCTTTACCTTGTCTAAGGCATCATGAACTAACTCTGTCCCCAACAATATAGCCTCGCCGGGCTCAAACCAACCAACTGGAGATCTACACCGCCTCCCATATAAAGCTTCATACGGTGCCATCTGAATGCTGGACCGATAGCTATTATTGTAAGCAAACTCCGCCAAAGGCAAATAATCAGCCCATGAACCACCAAAATCAATGACACAAGCACGCAACATGTCCTCCAATATCCGAATAGTACGCTCAGACTGCCCATCCGTCTGTGGATGAAATGCTGTGCTCAACTCTACCTGTGAACCCAACTCTCGCTGAAATGTCCTCCAGAACTGAGATGTGAACTGGGTACCCCTGTCAGATATGATAGACACTGGGACCCCATGCAATCGAACAATCTCTCGAATGAAGATCGCTGCCAACCGCTCCGATGAGTAGGTAGTACTAACTGGAATGAAGTGAGCTGACTTGGTCAGTCTATCCACAATCACCCATACAGAATCAAACTTCCTCGCCGTCCGAGGGAGTCCACTAACAAAGTCCATAGTTATTCTTTCCCACTTCCACTCCGGAATATCAATACGCTGGAATACACCACCAGGTCTCTGATGCTCATACTTGACCTGCTGACAGCTTAGACACCGAGCCACATGGCTCACAATATCTTTCTTCATCTTTCTCCACCAGTAATGCTGCTTCAAATCCTGGTACATCTCACTATCTCACGGATGAATAGAATACCGCGAGCTATGGGCTTCCTCCAATATCAATTCACGAAGGCCGTCAACATTGGGCACGCATATCCGGCCCTGCATCCGCAACACACCATCACTATCAATAGTGACATCCCTAGCATCATCATGCTGAACTCTGTCCTTAAGGACAAGTAAGTGTGGATCATCATACTGGCGCTCTCGAATACGATCATATAAAGAAGACCGAGCTACTACATAAGCCATCACCCGACTGGGCTCAGAAATATCCAGCCTTACCATCCGGTTAGCTAACGCCTGAACATCAACTGCTAGGGGTCTCTCCCCAACTGGAATATACGCCAAACTTCCCATACTAATAGCCTTCCGGCTCAATGCATCAGCCACTACATTGGCTTTCCCGGGATGATACAAGATAGTAATATCATAGTCTTTAAGCAACTCAAGCCATCTCCGCTGCCTCAAATTTAGATCTTTCTGCTTAAACAAATGCTGAAGGCTACAGTGGTCTGTATATACATCACAAGATACACCATATAGATAATGCCTCCAAATCTTCAAGGCATGAACAATAGCAGCCAACTCCAAATCGTGAACAGGGTAGTTTTTCTCGTGGGGCTTTAGCTGACGAGAAGCATAAGCAATGACCCTACCCTCCTGCATCAACACACAACCAATGCCCACTCCCGAGGCATCACAATAGACAGTATAAGAATCTGAAGCTGTCGGTAGAATCAAGACTGGTGCTGTGGTCAATGCTGTCTTGAGCTTTTGAAAGCTCTCCTCGCACTCCTCGGACCATAAGAAAGGAACACCCTTCTGAGTCAATCTAGTCAAGGGTGAAGCAATAGAAGAGAACCCCTGAACGAATCGGCGATAATACCCTGCCAATCCCAGAAAGCTACGGATCTCAGTAACTGAGGTCGGTCTGGGCCAACTCTGCACTGCCTCGACCTTCCTCGGATCTACCCGAATACCATCACAGGACACCACGTGCCCTAAGAATGCCACGGACTCAAGCCAGAACTCACATTTGGAGAACTTGGCATACAGCTTCTCCTCTCTCAACCTCTGCAACACAATACTTAAGTGCCGAGCATGCTCCTCCTGGCTACGAGAGTAGACTAGAATGTCGTCAATGAACACAATCACAAATGAATCAAGATACGGCCTAAATACACTGTTCATCAGATGCATAAATGCTGGTGGGGCGTTGGTCAGCCCAAAAGACATCACAAGGAACTCATAGTGACCATATCCGGTCCGGAATGCAGTTTTCATAATGTCAGTCTCTCTAATCTTCAGCTGATGGTAGCCCGAACGAAGATCAATCTTCGAGAACACCCTAGCTCCCTGGAGCCGATCAAACAAATCATCAATACGAGGCAGAGGATACTTATTCTTCACTGTCACTTTGTTTAATTGCCTATAGTCAATACACATCCGCATGGAACCATCTTTCTTTTTAACAAATAATACCGGCGCACCCCACGGAGACACACTAGGGCGGATGAAACCCTTATCCAGAAGCTCTTGAAGCTGCTCTTTCAGTTCTTTCAACTCAGCTGGTGCCATTCGATAAGGAGGAATGGATATGGGCTGAGTGCCCGGCACCAAGTCAATGCCAAAATGAATATCCCCGTCCGGCGGCATGCCCGGCAGGTCTGAGGGGAATACATCTGGGAAATCCCTCACAACAGGTACAGAATCAATGCTAGGAGACTCAGCTCCCACATCTCTCACAAAAGCTAAGTACGATAAACACCCTTTTTCAACCATCTTCTGAGCCTTTAAGAACGAAATAACACGGCTAGGGACGAAATCGGTCGAACCCCGCCACTCAATCCGAGAAATACCAGGAATGGCCAACGTAACTGTCTTAGCATGACAGTCCAATATAGCATGATACGGAGACAACCAGTCCATACCCAATATAACATCAAAGTCCACCATCCCCAACAATAACAAATCTGCCTGGGTCTCCATACCCCCAATAGATATAACACAGGATCTATAGACATGATCCACAACAATCGTATCACCCACGGGGGTGGATACATGAACAAGTAAATCAAGAATACCACGAGTCGCACCCAAATGATGTGCAAAATAAGAGGACACGTAAGAATATGTGGACCCTGGATCAAATAGAACAGAGGCATCTCTGTGACAGACAGAAATGATACCTGTAATCACAGCATCGGAGGCAACTGCATCACGCCTGTCAGGAAGTGCATAGAACCGTGCTTGGCCTCCACCGGATCTCTCCTCGCCCCCGGGACGACCACGAGAAGACCGACCTCCACCTCTACTAGACTGAGATGGTGCTGAAGAGGAGGGCTGATCCCTCTGCTGAGTCCTGCCCCTACGTAGTCGAGGGCAATGTCTCCTCATGTGGCCAAACTCACCACACTCATAACATGCACCTGGTGCTGGAGAAGTAGGTGCTGCACTCTGGGCCGGGAGGGCACCAAGCGATGACTGACCCTGCTGAAATCCCTGTCGACCACGACCAGAAGAAGCTCCGCTCTGCTCAGGGCGGCCTGAATGAGAAGGTCTAGATGAGCGACCTCTGCTCTGCTGAAAATTCCCTCTAGATGGAGCACCACTGAAGCTACCAGAACCACGAGGCCTCTTGGCCTCCCGCTCCTCCCTATCTCGGCGACGATCCGCCTCAATGGAGCGTGCCATATCCACAACCTGCTCAAAAGATGACGATAGAACTCTCTCTGGTCATAAGAATGCGAATGGAGTAGTTGAGGCCATCAATGAACCTCCTAATCCTCTCCCTATCAGTAGGGATCATCCATGTGGCATGCCTAGCCAACTGTGTGAATCTCAGCTCATACTGGGTCACTGACATGTCGCCCTAAACCAACCACTCAAACTGGCGACGAAGCTCCTCACGACGGGACTGAGGTACATACTTCTCTAGGAAGAGAGTAGAAAACTGCTGCCAGGTGAGAGGTGCTGCTCCTGCAGGCCTACGCCTCTCAAACTCCTCCCACCAATCAAATGCGGGACCAGTAAACTGAAAAGTAGTGAATGAAACTCCGCTGGACTCAAGAATACCAGCTGTACGTAGCATCCTCTGACAGTTATCTAAGAAACCCTGGGCATCCTCGCCCTCAGAGCCACTGTAATGGGGTGGCTGGAGTCTACCAAATCTCTCAAGACGACGCTGCTCGTCGTCGGGCATAGCCTGAACCATATGCTCTGGAGCTGGTGCAGCTGGAGGAATAACTGGTGCAACCACCTGAGCGGGGACCGCCTCTGGCGTCTGAAGTCCCTGAACAACCTGCTCAGGTGTGCGAGCTGCAGGGGTCTGCTGACCACCCCCTGACTGAGATGTCGCTACAGTAGCGGTAGCCGAAACTACCCGAGCCAAACCGGAACACACTGATAATATCTGAGCAAGAGTCTCCTGAAGACCAGGAATAGCAATAGATATAGTCCGGCCCCGAACCGGGACCGCCGGAGCTTCAACCACCGGGGGCTGCTCCTGAACTGGTACAACAGGCGGGTCAGCTGGTACTGCCTCAGCCGCCCTACCTCTAACTCTAGCACGACCGCGCCCACGGCCTCTAACAGGTGGCAATGGAGGTCGTCCACCTCGTCCTGATGCTCGCGTTCTCGCCATCTGCGAGAGAATAGAATATAGAAGTTCAGTTCTCATAACAACAAGATCGCACGACAGAGTTCAAGAAAAGTGAAGTTTTCCTAAAGGTTCGCAGCCTCCCGAGGATAAGTACAGGCGTCCCCGTACCGATCCACAAGACTCTACTAACCGGCTCAAGACTCACGAGGCCTAGTAAACCTAGGCTCTGATACCAACTTGTCACGACCCCAAATCTGGTCGTGATGGCGCCCAGCACATTGCTAAGCCAGCCTGACCAATCAATATAAACAACGGAGCTAGAAGCTCTCTTTTAGCCCATTTAAGCATATTAAATCACGAAGCAATAGCGATACAAATAATGAAAACAGGGAACCAAGTCCCATAATACATCAACTCCCATAGACCGAAGGGTCAAGAGTCATGAGCCTCTAACGAACATGAGTGTATAAAGGTTTACAAAATACCAAGTGCGGAAAGAAATGTCAATACAAAATCAAAAGACAGTGGGAAGGAATATCGGGTCCTGCGGACTCTGCAGCTACCTCGAATATCCACAAACGTCGCCTCGCACAGCTACTGGATCACTGCTGAGAGGTACCTGGATCTGCACACGAGGTGCAGGGAGTAAAATGAGTACTGCCAGACTCAGTGGTAATAAACAAGGGTAAGACAGCGCGGATAAGAAATCCGCAATAAAACACTATGTAAAGCTATAATCAGCTACCCTGTCATAGAATCAATATTCACTGTACCTGTTCCAACAAATACCAATAAATAGCATAACAGCTAGCAGATGTAGCTAAATGCAATGCAATGCATGATATGACCGCTACGGCGTGTAGCCCGACTCCAATTTTGGGTACCCGTGCTCACTGTGGGGGTTCAGACTCCGGAGGGGCTCCTACAGCCCAAGCACATCTCATAGAGATATTCCTGCGGCGTGCAGTCCGATCCAACATATATCCTGCTGCGGCGCGCAGCCCGATCCACTACTAGTCGGCTAATATGCAGATACAGCCTCGCAGGCTCAAAAGTAGTTTTTGAAAACTCTTTTATCATTTTTCAGTTGGAAAACAGTAATGTCAAGTTCCAGAGATTGGAATTGGCATAATAACAAAAATAGCCGCGGACTAGTAGTAAACTAGCATGTCTATGTGATAAGACAATGATAACGATCCTCGCGGGATCCAATAACCGGCTCACGGCCCACATGTATACTCAACCGCCCAAGAAGGGGGTTCCTCGGCTCAAGAGTGGCCATTATCACAATATATATATATGTATGCAACCATCCGAGAAGGAGGTTCGACGGCTCTAGAATAGCCAATAATACAATATCAACAGATTGGACTAATATGTAGTCTCCAGTTCATGATCGACCCCGCACTCTCAAGAGTGTGCGTGTCTCGCCGCTATACAACGTCACAAAGTGGTATACCGGGGTTTCGAACCCGCTGGTCATCACCCACATCTATTACTCACCTCAATACGGCGCGACGACTACTCCGCAATGCCCTTTCCTTTGAATTTAGCTCCCTCGTGCGTGGAATCTAGTCAAACCACAATAATTACATCAAATACGGGTCAAATAATCATAACCCACTTCAATTTACATGAAATTAGCATAATTACACTAAGTTGGTAAAACCCGACCCCGGGCCCCACTGCTCGGAAAATTCCGAAATTAGCACCAACGCGATCCTTATCTCGCCACGAGTCCGTGCATATAAAATTTATCGAAATCGGAGTTCAAATGGCCTCCCAAATCCAAAAATCCCGTTTTCAATATTTAGGCCACATTTCTTCAAGATTTCAACCCAATTTCATGAAGATTGATGTTAATACTACCATAAATTGATGTTTTTGAGTCAAGAATCTTACCTCCAACGATACCCGATGACTTCTCGGTGATTTCCTCGAGTTTTCTTCTCTCTAGGGCTTGAAATTGAGTTTTGGGGGTGTAAACCCGTAACTCTCTGTTTCTGGACTTAAGTTCACTGCCAGAACAGGTTCTTCTACGCGATCGCGATCTTCCTCACGCGATCGCGATGCTCAAATTCTCGGCCTCACGCGATCGCGACTTCCTTCACGCGATCGCGAAGCACAGTCACCCTGCCTCACGCGATCGCGTCCTTCACTCCTGCGATCGCGTAGCATATTTCTCCTGGACCCATTTCTTCTTCTACGCGATCGCGTATATTGGCCTGCGATCGCGATTAACACCCGATCAATTCTACGCGATCGCGACTCTTACCCTGCGATCGCGATGCCTTATCTCCCCGCTCTACGCGATCGCATCCCCATCCCCGCGATCGCGGAGAGCAATTGTCTGCTGAGGTTATGACAGCAACCAGATTTTTCTCTTTTCTTTCAACAATGGTCCGTTTGGACCCCCGTATTCATCCCGAGACTCCCGGGACCCCAACGAAAACCACCAACATACTCCAAAACATGATACGAACTTATTCCAACCATAAAAACACCATACTAAACATCAAAATCACCAATTACACACGGATTCAAGCCTAAATTTCTTAAAACTTTCCGAATTACACATTTGATCAAAAACCCGACCAAACGATGTCCGAATGACCTGAAATTTTGCAGGCACATCCAAAATCACCTAACGGAGCTACAGAAATTGTCGGAATTCCATTCCGACCCCCGGATCAAAATATCACCTACCATCCGGTTATCGCCAAAATTCAACATTCGCCAATTCAAGCTTAAAGCTACACCGGACCTCCGAATTCAATTCCGATTGTTCTCCTAAGTCATAAATGATCCCCCGGAACTAGTCGAATCATCGGAATCCGGTTCCGAGCACTCTAACTCAATAGTCAACTCTTGGTTGACTTTTCATATTCAAGCTTTCTTCAAACATGCTATTTGTTTCATTTTCAATCCAAATCACTCCTAACTCACCCGATAACATAATGTGCTTTTACATAAATATTATTTTTAAGAATTTGCGACATCGCGGAAACACGCCTCGAGTCATACCGCAACCAGTACGCCTATGACTTTCGGTATATTTCGGCTTTGCCGAGATTTGGATTTGAGTCGCACCAAGTGCACACTCGTTCAATGGAAAATATATATTAAAATCGTACCCTAAAATAGTCTATCGTCTTTATTAACTTTGGGAAAGACCGTGAAATTCGCTAAACGGTCTTCCCGAGTCTATGCTTTTTATAACTATTTTATTTGAGGGCCCCGCAATTGTGTAATTTTATTTGGCGAGGCTCGTCTCATTATTTATTTTAAAGGTCAATCCTAACATAACTATGATTTTCTATTTAGTTGATCGCTACAAATGAACAAAGGAATATAATTCAACGGCGGAAGTTACTTCTTATAATTCAACGGTTGTCTTCCGATTTTGGGCCATTTTGTAGTAGTAATCAAAGCCCAATATATTCCAATGCCTTTAGCACATAATTGAACCAACGTCTGGACCAAATTCATATCCTAATACTTTTGTCTATTGCTGATTACAAGCTAAGTCTGAACTCGTTATTTAAAATGGGTATTGTGTCGACTGGTTAAGCATAAGTCGGAACACGGTGGCAGCTCTGCTTTGCTTGGACCATCTTTTCCCATCTCCAATTACACCAAATGTCCGTTAAAACCCAAATCTTTTCTAAAGCTGTTTCCTTCAACAACAACACCCATCTTCATCACTCTTCATTATCGTTTAATTACGTTGGTTCAATTATGTGCTAAAGGCATTGGAATATATTGGGTTTTGATTACTACTACAAAATGGCCCAAAATCGGATGACAGCCCAGCTCATCATCCGGACTATCAATTATAAGAAGTAACTTCCGTTCCGATTTAAAATCAATAGTTGAACTAAATAGAAAATCATAGTTATGTTAGGATTGACCTTTAAAATAATGAGACGAGCCTCGCCAAATAAAATTACACAATTGCGAGGCCCTCAAATAAATAGTTATAAAAAACTTAGACTCGGAAGAGCTAATAGCCAATTCCATAGCTTCTCCCAAAAGATTTAAAAGCCGATAGACGTTACTTTAGGGCACGATTTTAATATACCTTCCTATGAACGAGTGTGCACTTGGTGCGACTCAAATCCAAATCTCGGCAAAGCCGAAATACACCAAAAGTCATAGGCGTACCGGTTGCGGTATGACTCGAGGCGTGTTTCCGCAATGTCGCAAATTCCTAAAAAATAATATTTAACGTAAAAGCACATTATGTTGTTAAAATCTATAACTGAGTCAAACAAAAGTCAAGAACGACAGTGGAGCGACCGTGCTAAAACCACGGAATCCGGGAATGCCTAACACCTTCTCCCGGGTTAACAGAGTTCCTTATCCGGACCTCTGCTTCGCAGACATTTCAAGAGTCAAAATTCCTCGGATTCGGGATTAACCGGTGACTTGGGACACCATTGTCATTCCCAAGTGGCGACTCCGATTAATCTCTAATAAAATCCCGAACCGATTGTCCTTAAATTGGAAAAACTCCTTCCCTTACGTTATTTTATCCGTTTCGGGTAATTGAGCGTCGGGGTATACCCTACAAGTGTATTTATACGCTTTAAGCAATGTGGGGTAGTAAAAAGGGAGGTGTGACAGCGGTCATGATTCAAAAATACACACACACACATTGGTCACTGTTACATTGAAGAGTCTGTTACTGCTGCTGTGTTGAGTTTGCTGCTGGTTTGGTCTATTGTTGTTGCTGCTGTGTTCAGTGGCTAAGTGTTTGGTCGTTTGGTTGTTGTTGTTCTTGTGTTGTTATTGTTGCTGTGCTAGTGCAACTGTGACTGCCACTGCTTGTTGTCCTTGTTTGTTGTTGTGCTGGCTGAGTCATTGGTCTACTGCTGATTGTTGTTGAGTGTTCTACTGGTTTTGGGTGAGCTAGAAGAAAGTAACATACATTAGGAGAAGCAGAGGTAGAAATCCACACAGATATAAATATCCTGGGTTACTGTTCCATTGGTTTGGACTACTGTTTGATTGCTGTTTGGTTCAAGTTTAGCCACTGGTTCATTAATTGGTAGAGTTTGATTACTGTTGGCTTGTTGGTTACTGAGGGTTATAGCTGGTTCACTGGGTGTTTTGGTTTTGTTATTGCTGCTGTGTTGAGTGTTGCTGCTGGTCTGTGTTGTTTATTGTTGCTGCTGGTCTGTGTTGACTGTTGTTGCTACTGTTGCGGCCTTGTTTTCTCCTGTGGCTGCTGGTTCACCTACTGTTGATTGCCATTTTGTTCACTGCTCACTCATCTTTCTTCTTCCGTATTCCAGGTACACATCTCTGTTATTGTAGTTCCTTGGTTCGAAAAGAATGAAGCTTGAAGCTTATGTTTAAAGTCCGTCGAATCATGTAGTCGTCCAAAGTTCTTATGTTTGTTACGTTCTGTTATTCTTTAATTAAGTTTGTATTGCTAGTTTTGGTTATGGAAAAATGTAGCTAGATCAAAGATACACTATCATTAGATATGCACGTAAACCTGAATTAGTCTGTTGTATCTCTGTTCAATCTTCTCTACTCATGTGTGTAATCTCCAAATCTGTTAATGTTAGATCTTATGTCAAAAGCAAGATTAGCTAGTGAGTTATTACTCAACTGAATGACGCAATTAGATTAAAGGAGTCGGGGGTGCATTTCATGTGACCCGACCCCAATTTCGGGCAAGAGCAAATAAAGCGTGTCAGGAACCACAGGCGCATTTCATGTGGTGTGGTTCGTAGCAAGTTTTAAATAATTGGAATCAACTCCTAAGTAAAATACAGTGGGATGTAGTTCGCTTTAGATTTGAATCAAAGGTGCGCCTCGCCCAATAGTTACACTAATCGCAAGGCCTTCATAAATGTACATATAAAATACTTAGATTTTGAGATGTGTCGTTTCTTAGCGAATATCACGTCCTTCTCAACAGTGTAAATAAGTAATCGATCCGGGCGCATATTTTAGTTCTACCTTCTTAAATACGGGTGTGCATTTCATGCGACCCAAATCCAAACACCGAAATGTTGAATAAGAATATGTCGAGGATCCGGGTGCATTTCATGTGACGTGATTCGGAAGCATATTTTTAAGCAACTTTCTCTTTCGTAAATCATAATCAATAATAAAAGCGGTAAAGGGATATTAATTTGCACTAAGTACATAACTTGTAAAAAGCAGATAGATAAGCCAAACACGACAGTTGAGCGACCGTGCTAGAACCACGGAATTCGGGAATGCCTAATACCTTCTCCCGGGTTAATAGAATTCCTTATCCGGATTTCCGGTTCGCGGACTGTTAAATAGAGTCATTCTTTTCCTCGATTCGGGATTTAACCGGTGACTTGGGACACCATAAATCTCCCAAGTGGCAGCTAGAAAGAAGAGATAGGCAGGAGATGTATGGTTGAATACTACAAAAGAGGAAGATTCATTAATAGTTATGAATATGAGAAAAAAATCGGCACAATCCCTTTACGCGGTATTGGCTATTATTATCATAAAAATTATGAATAACTAAGTAACGGACAATTAATGTAGTTGAGGTTCGTAACGAGCAGGAATTAAATAGGGTAAAGCATGCATATTATACGCTTATATAAACCTCATTTACCAAATTTTGTATGATCACCAAGTAATTCATGAAATCTTACTATCATTCTCTCATACTTTGTTCTCTGTTAATTGAAGAGTTTTTCTCTCCTCGTATAAGGAAGTTACGATTGTCAATAAGATTTTACTTTCCTTGCTCTTTCAATATTTTATTTCCTTTATTTCTTGTTCATCTATATTAGGAAAAGTAAAGTAAAATTGATTATTGAAAATCCAAATTATTATGTTATTTGCTTTGATCATAAAAATTATTTTTTGATTAAATAAATTAGTTCTATTATCAAAAAATCTAGTAATCTTTTCACTTTCCATATTTTGCTTTTAGCAATAAATTATGTCTACTACTAGTAAAATTATATAGGTAGCAGGCGACCAACAGAAAGAAACCTCTCCACACAACATACTCACACATACTCCGTCATGTTCACGAGAAAATTCACCCGTCAGATGTACTAATCGTAACACCGCGCAACAAGCTAACGAGCAATCAAATAAATAAGATAACTTGAAGTAATTTATTACTCAATAGGTCGATGAAGCCTTGTGTGCTTTTGCAAGTGGGTTACCAAGCGGCTCCACCACCAATGAACAAAACTGTAGAAAACCCACATTCATGGCTTGGAAACTCTGA
Organism: Nicotiana noctiflora; assembly: GCA_032618575.1. Taxonomy (NCBI): domain Eukaryota; kingdom Viridiplantae; phylum Streptophyta; class Magnoliopsida; order Solanales; family Solanaceae; genus Nicotiana; species Nicotiana noctiflora. The sequence goes on from JASVEL010009726.1 coordinate 53,646, forward strand.
AAGTGGGGAAATACCAAATAACTTTGGAGCAGGAGGGTCGGGTACGCCAAATAATTTAAATTTACAAAATCTAGTACTAACCTTGCAGAAACGGCTCAAAGAACAAAACAAGCGGATAGAGCAAATACCAATAGTACCACCCGTGATTAAAAGAGTGGATATTGATAAATATTCACAAAAAACATGAAAGCCAAATACAGCACCGTTACCAATACCAAAAAATTTTAAGATGCTCGATACTCCTAAATATGATGGGACTACTGAACCACAAGACCATATTATCGCATTTACTATGAGGTCAAGGGAAATGATTTAATCAAGCAGGAAATTGAATCATTGTTGCTGAAGAAATTTGGTGAAACCTTACGAAAGAGGCACTGACATGGTACTCTTTCTTACCTAAAAATTCAATTAACTATTTTGGTGAGCTTGCAAATTCATTCTTAAAAGTGCATTCGGGAGCTCAAAAAGTATATAAATAATAAAGGATATCTTCAAAGTAAAACAATGCAATACTAAGTTGCTTAGAGAATTCGTGGATCGATTTCGATGAGAAAGAATGATGTTACCTCGTGTACCTAATAATTGGCAGTGATGGCATTTTCAAGCAACTTGAATGAGAAAAATTCAGAAGCCATGAGAAGATTAAAGGAAATATTACGGGAATATAATTTCCTGCTACTACTTGGAATGATTTTTATAATAGGTTCAGTACAAGGTTAGGAATAGAAGAAGATACGATGTCCCAGTCAAAGGTGGAGGAAACGTTTGGATTTAGATTTTCAGAATCAGAAAGCAGATCCATGACAACATGTACGAATCTTACATGTAACATGCGGGATGAGATGTTAGATCAATACCAGAACATGCATGGTTTGACTAAAGATCAAGGCATAAGGAGGTAAGTTCATCTTCTCAATTTGGAAAGTAACGACATATAACAAGGAACAATGATCAAATTTCCCAATCAAAGATAAGGGATTACAATTTCAATGTTAGTACATCCGAGTTAGTAGTTGTGTTAATAGGTATGGGTGACAAGGTGTGGTTGAAAACGGATCCCAACAAAGGAAGTCAAGAATTCTGGTGTGAATTTCATAAGGACCTTGGTCACAAAATAACATATTGTAGGCTATACAAGCAGGGGTTGATTATTTACTAAAAAGGTTATTTAACTGAACTATTTAGTGAGAGAGGAAAGCAATCTTATGTGAAGAACATACAAGAACCCCCAAAGCCTCCTTTGCCAAAAAGAACAGTAAATGTAATAACCGAGGGTGGGGAGGTTAACGGAGTTACATACATGGCAGCAAAAAGAATATCCAAGATCTCGGTGACCCACGACAAGCGAATTAGAAAAGCTTTGGAAGAAGATAGCATAACATTTGATAACGGAGATGTAGATGGCTTGGTCATCCCTCATAATGATGCACTGGTAATATATTTACTTGATCGTGATACTAATATCAAGCGAGTTTTGATTGATCCAGGTATCTCTGTGAATATTATATTATTAAGAGTGGTTAACGATATGCAAGCGGCTGACCATGTCATGCCCAAGAATAGATCTATGTCTAGGTTCTATAATCCTAGTATTATAACTAATGGAGAAATTATGCTATCAATGTTCACATAGGATGTTGTGAAAGATACCAAATTTCAAGTGGTAGATGCAAAAATTGCTTATAACATAATTCTAGGAAGGATATGGATTCATGATATAGATGCAGTCCCTTCGACTTTGCATCAGGTAATCAAATTCCCGTCACATTAGGGGATTCGTCAGATCAGGGCGGATCAACAGGTGGCACGAGAAACTAATACAGTCGCTATGGCTTGTGGAATATCCAAAGACACGAAAAATAGAACTTATAGTGTCCAATTATGGAGTACGAGGAGCGAGGAAGATATACATGCGAGATCTGACATGATTTAGGACCTAAAGGAGAATGAAACTATTAAGAAAACTACGGAAAAGCTTGAAGCTATTATATTGTTCGTCTATTGGCCTGACAGAAAGTTTATATTGGGAAAACTAGAGCCTGGAGATGCAGAGTAAGTTTATTGAATTTTTACACACTAACATTGATTGTTTGGTCTGGTCGCACTTAGATATGACAGGTATACCACCAGAGTTAGTGACTCACAATTTAAATAAAGATCAATTACACCCTCTAGTAAAGCAAAAGAAACAAAAGCAAGAAACATTCAAAAATCAGGTAATTCAATAGGAGGTACATAGACTTCTAAAAATTGTTTCAACTCGAGAGGCAAATTATTGTGAATGGTTAGTTAATATTATTGTAGTCCCAAAGAAAAATAGAAAATGGTGAGTATGTGTAGATATACCGATCTAAATAAATATGTCCCAAAGATTCATTTCCTTTAACGCATATAGATCAATTAATTGATTCTACCGCAGATCATAAGCTTTTGAGTTTCTTAGATGCATATTCTGGATATAACCAAATAAAAATAGATCACGAGACGAGAAAAAAAATTCTTTCATTACAGAAAGGGGGCGTATTGCTACAAGGTCATGCCTTTTGGCTTGAAAAATGCTGGAGTTACGTATTAGAGGTGGTGACTAAAATATTCTAAGAAAATTTAGAAAATACCATGGAAGTCTACATCGATGACATGCGAGTAAAATCAACACAAACAGAGGATCATGTTAAGCATATGAATAAACCTTTGAAATTCTCAAAAAGTATAAGATGAAGTTGACCAAAAAAAATGCGCTTTTTGTGTAACCTCAGATAAAATTTTAGGTTTTTTTTTTTCTGTAACAGTGAATCAAAGTAAATCCAACTCAAATTAAAGCATTCGAAGAGATATCAGATGTGCTCACAAGTAAAAAGGAAGTACAAAGACTAACATGGATAGCAGCAGCTTTGGGGAGATTCATATATAGATCCTTAGAGAAATATTTTAAATTCTTTTCACTGTTGAAAAAATAAATCAATTCGAATGGAGTGATGAATGTCAACAAGCTTTGAAAGATTTGAAAGCATATCTTTCAAAACTACCGCTGTTATCAAAGTCAATGGATGGAGAGAGGTTACTAGTTGTATCTCTAATTTACAATGTTAGTAAATCTTGGTTAGATATTGAGATGTGGTGTCTTCATCTAGAAAAGCTAGCACTAACATTAATAATGGCATCAAGAAAGTTGTGACCTTATTTTCAATGTCATCCCATTTTTGTCGTAACTACTTTTCCATTAAGAATTATTTTACATAAATATGAGTTATCATGTAAATTAGTTAAATGGACAATTGAACTTAGTAAATATGATATTTTTTATCAGCCTCGAACTGCTATAAAGTCACATGTATTAGCAGAATTCAGTTCAAGCTTGCTTCCTGAAGCTGCAAATGAGGTACAAACTAAGGTTGTGCACGGATTGAATTCGAATTTTAGATTCTAGAAAATGCAATTCAAATTCGATCTGAATTATATCAGTTCGAATTTTAAAGTTTGGATTGGATAGGATTTTGGATCGTATTATTGTACCTCAAAGTTGCAGACTAATATATATTTTCTTTATAAAAGAGGCAATACAATAAGAAAAATTCATATTTATGCAATTATGAGAGTACTATGATGTCAATATAGCTAAGTCTAGCAATTGTAGATGTAATAACTTGGAGGAAGATGTAAAGGAAGTAATGACTATCTGAAATTAAAGTGTAGTATTTATACATTCGCTAATAATTTTGGATTTCGGATGGATCGGATTAAAATATACCAATTCGAATCCGATCCGAATTTTAAAATTTTAATAAACACAATCTGAAATCTGATCCAATCCGAAATTGAATAGATTGCTTCGGATTTCGGATATCCGATCCGAATGAACAGCCCTAATACAAACTTTTAATGGAACTAATGTGGGGACGTGGAAATTATATACTGATGGATCCTCAAATGTAAAAGGAGCAGGTTTGTGTATTGTCTTAATTTAACCTTCGGGAAAATTTATTAGGCAAACTATAAAATGTTACCCAATAACTAACAATGAAGCCAAATATGAGGCAATAATTCCAGGTTTGGAACTTGCAAAAGAGATAGGGATTTACCAAGTTGAAATCAAAAGCGAGTCATGGTTAGTGGTATATCAAATGCAAGGGAATTATGTGGCTAGAAAAAAACATATGGAACAACATTTAGAAAAGGTACGAGAGTTATTGCGTTAGTCCTGAGTATGGTAAGATGTTCAAATACCAAGAGAAGAGAATGCAGAGGTGTCATGAACCAAATCCCATAATAGGTTGTAATGGCACCCAACGATGCTGCTAGGCAAGCCAATGCGTGAACCTCTACTTAATTATTCATTTTAACTTTTAAAAATTAGGGATTCCATTAAATAAATAGAATTAAATTTAGAACTCATGGGAACATACGTTCTTCTTTAATAAATTACCTAGTATGGAAAAATCATAAAGCGGAGTGATAATAATAATAATACTAAGTACAATTGTGAGCATCCACTAAACACCTCCCACAACCCGTTGTCACAAGTGCATGAGCGTCTACCACGAAGTACAATACTAATATATTATCTGCATGGAATATAACATAGATATGATATAGTAAATAAATACGATGAGGACTCTGTGTGCTACAGATCGTAACATGAAATCCAACTTATCACGAAGTCTCCTTAGCAGTTGCACCACTACCATGATGACCATCAAAAGTACCTGTATCAGCCCCTGCACAATCAGTACAGAAGTGTTGTGTGAGTACGTAAATCAATGTGTACCCAATAAGTATCTATCTTAACTCCCAAGAAGTAGTAACGAGAGGTCAACATCGACACTTAATAGTAGTCCAACAAATCATGTATAATAAAAGAAGACATGTACGAAGCATGGCAAGTAAAATAGTGAGAGCAAATATATGTACATAACACGATCTCAATAGAAGAATAAATATGAAGTCTCAATAACGGGATACTACCTCGAATGTAATTCATAATGGTCAACACTAGATAAAATTTCATATTTCAAGTCAAAAAACTCATAGGTACACTGGCTCCTCGTCGAATATTACGTACAATTCTGTTGAGGCGAACAGTCTGATTCCATATGAGTGTTCCATAGAACTATCGAAGTGAATAGTCTGATCCTATAAGAGTGTGTTACATAACCCAGCCGAGGTGAACAACCTGCTCCCATAAGAGTGTATTACATAATCCTACCGATGCGAACGGCGTGATTCTATAAGAATATGATACAAATGATATTTTCGAGGCAAACGATTTGATCCCATAAGAATATGTACTCTGCCAAGGCGAACAACCCTATCCTATAAGAGTATTGTAAGACGTTCAACCTGATCCCATTAGACTATGAAACTTTGACAGGTCACTGGCCCACTCACGAATATACGTGTGAGTTATAAAAATTAAAGAAAACTTGTGGACGAATACGCATAACGCAAAAGAAATTCGTAAAGGGTAGTATAATTTCCACGGCTAATCAAGTAGCTCGTCAAGTATCTAAAATAGCAAGTCTGACACTCTATACGAGTCTCGTCTCGGGCTAAATGAAAATTAAAGCTTTTAACTAGGAAGGAACAACTGAAATAGTAAAATTAAAGCATGACATGAGTCTAAGTCTACCTGGACATAACCAAGAATTCCAAAATATGCATGGACATTCGTCCCCTCATACGTGTGTAGCTCCCACAACATGTAGAACATAACAAATATAATACATATGGGATAAGTTTTCCCTCACAATGTTAGACAAGAGAATTACCATGCTACAAAATTCAATAACCGGCTCTAATACCTCTCTAACCCCTCAAACCAATGCTAACCGATCCGAAACTAGTAAAAGAACGTGTAAACCAATCAAAATATACCAAAAGGCTTACAATTTAACAATTAATAACAACTCCCAACTCCGCATAAAAAATCAACAAAGTCATCCCCCGGGCCCACGCGCCCGAATTCTAGAAACATTTCGAAGATAAATATTATTTATAGCACCACAAATTCAAATATATAATTTGTTCCTAATTTTATGTCTAATTTCGTGGTCAAAATAAAAAAATACCATTTCTATTTTTCTTCCAAAATCTCATAATTTCTACAAAATTTTATGTTTAAATTTATATATAATCCATGTATTTAAATCATAATAAGTAGGAATCACTTACCTTGCAATAGATAATGAAAATATCCCCGCAAAGAGCTCAAAAAATCTCCCAATCCAAGTCAAAAGTTTGAGAAATGAGCTAAGTCCCGAAATAAAATATAATCGGCCCAGCCTTTCCTCATCGCAATCACAGAATTAGCCTCGCGATCGCAAAGACCAAAACATCCTACTACCCCAACTCTTCTTTGCGTCCGCGACCTCCAGGCCGCATTCACAATTCATCCTGACCCATGCCCTTTGGGTTCATGGTCCCTAAGCCACATTCATGAAGGCTAACAGCCTTCCACGCCCAATGCTTCATCCTTCTTCGCATTCGCGAGGCTGGATCCGCGTTAGCGAAGGGGATCCAGGTCCTCCATTGTATTTATGAGGACCTATTCATTTTCACAAAGAGCAACCTCAGCCCCCCCCCCCCTCACCATCCTTCTTTGCGATCGCAAGATTGCCATTGCGATCGCGAAGCATATCAGAAATTTCACCCAACTTTAACTTTGCTCTAAGCGGTCCGAATTTCCCACGATCCACCCGGTACATCATCCAAATATACCAATAAATCCATAAACATACTATGGACCTACTCGAGATCTCAGAACATGTAAAATAACATCGAAACCAAGAATTGCATCTCAAAACTAAATTAATCAACTTCTAAAGCTCAAACGTATTTCAACTAACTCTGAACCCGACGAATCATACTTAGACTACTCGGAATGATGACAAATTTTAAATAGAAGTAAAAATCACTATATGAACCTATTTGAAGTCTCGGAATCCCAAATAGACATCGATAATACCAAAGTCTACTTCAAATCAAACTTTGAAACCTCTAAAACCTTCAAGACGCGGACTTTCAACAATAAGCAATGAAATGTTCACGTGTACCCGGAGCTCGATCAGAACATACGCCCAAGTATAAAATTATTATGCAAACTTATTGGAATTATCAAATCTTGATTCTGAGGTCGTTTACTCAAAAAGTCAAACTTTGGTCAATTCTTCCAACTTAAAGCCTTCATATTGAGATTATTCTTCCAAATCAACTCCAAAATTTTCGAAGATCAAAATCAACTACACATGCAAGTCATAATACATAAAATGAAGCTACTCAAGGTCTCAAATCGAACAACTGGCTCAAGCTCAAAATCGGGTCATTATAAGAGGCTGATGCATTAGCAAATCTGGGATCCGTGGCTGATATGTTAAACAAGGAAAATTCAATTGTAGTGCACTTATTTCATTCAGCACTCGATCAAATGAAGAATGAGGTAAATTTCAATAACCTAACATAAGATTGAAGTTTGTGAATTTTCTGCAATATGAAATACTACTTTATGATAAAAAGTAATTCCAACTGTTGCGAAAAAAAATTGCTCGATATTGCTTAGTAGAAGGCAATTTGTATCCAAAAATATTTGGGGGACCCTTAGCTTGGTACCTTGGACCATCACAAACTGAAAATATGATGCGAGAGGTGCTTGAAGAACATTTAGGAATTCACGCTAGAGAAAGGTTACTAGTAAAAACGCTAATAAGAGCATGGTATTATAGCACACTGCTAGGCCAGCCCGACCAATCAACAACAATTATAGAGCTATGAGCTCGCCTTATCCCATTCAAACATAACAATTGTAAATTAACAGTAATGGATATATCAAAAACGGGAAACCAAGTCCCAACGCATACCAACTCCCATAGACCGAAGGGTCAAGAGTCATGAGCCTCTAAAGAACATAAGTGTAATAAGGTTTACAACCAAAGCTCGGAGCGGAAAGAAATAACAATACATAATCAAAGACAGTAGGAAGGAATATCGGGTCCTGCGGACGTCGGCAACTACCTCGAAGTCTCCATAGAATGGCGATAACACAAGCAGTTGCAATAGCTCAACTGCCCTCCTAATCCTGTATATCTGCACACACAAAAAATGCAGGGGAGTGGGGTGAGTATATTTCAACTTAGTGAGTAATAATAATAAATAACAACTGGAAGTGAGAACACCTGTACTCTCACTATACAGTTCTGAGGGTAACCTCACAGGTAAGTCATCTCAACAGCGAATAGCCCCAAATTCCAGTACACATCTATCTCACCAAGGTCCCACGCTGACCACATTCTCACTCATACCACTACGGTATACAGCTATCTCAATATATGGAGACATATACATATGTCTATATCATATCAGTATTTTAATATATATATGAATATACATAAGTATAATGCTGCGGCGTGCAGCCCGCTCCAATACATATACCGCTGCCGCGTGCAGCCATTTAACGTCGACGGCGCTCACTGGGGGTGTGTGCAGACTTCGGAGGGGCTCCTTAGGCCCAAGCGCTATGATACTGTGGCGTGCAGCCAGGTCCACCATATATTACTGCGGCGTACAGTCCGATCCAAATTATATATATATATACATATAATATTATAATACCGCGCTCACTGGAATGTGTGCAGACTCAGACTCCGAAGGGGCTCCTACAGCCCAAGCGCAATAATACTGCGGCGTGCAGTCCGTCCCACATGTATATTACTGCGGCGTGCAGTCCGATCCAATATATATACTGCTGCGGCGTGCAGCCCGATCCAATATAGGTATATATATATATAATACCTCGCAATAGGTCCTCGACCCTATCCCAGTCAATATAGACCTGGCCTCTCAGGCTCACTCAGCTAGAATAAGAAATTCCACCCTATGTCTACCTCCAAGTACACATCTAGTACTGGCTCATGATATGCTATACAGTTATAACTACGGCTGAGTTTATGTATCTAACACGATATAAGGGTCACCTAGCTCTATAGGTTCCCTAATGCTCTACAGATCGGCACAAGGCCCCAAACATGGCTATTAGCCCAACTACACATTTATGATCTCATTATCGGTCATAATACACAGTATACTATTAGTCGGGAAGGACCAAGTCCAATCCCCAAATCCCAATGCCACCACGCTCGTCACATGACGCGTGTCTCATCTCTACATAGCACTGTAAAGTGCAAGTACGGGGTTTCAAACCCTCAGTACATTATTTACTACCACCACTCACCTCGATCCGATAGAAGCCTTAATCCGCCTTGCGCTCGCCTCGCAATTCAATCACCTTGAATGCCGAATCTGCTCAAAATCAATGAGAATACATCAATATAGGCTAATTAAACACAACCCATTCGAAATAACTCAATTTACATCAAAATTCCCAAAGTTGTCAAAACCCGAGCCCCGGGCCCACATTCCGAAAATTTACGAAATTCACATTTCTGGAACCCTCATCTCGCCACGAGTCCATACATATAAAATTTACCAAAATCGGAGTTCAAACGACCTCCCAAATCCAAAAATCCCGTTTTTAATACTTGGGCCACATTTCTTCAAGATTTCAACCCAATTTCATGAAGATTAATGTTAATACTACCATAAATTGATGTTTTTGAGTCAAGAATCTTACCTCCGATGAATACCCGATGATTTCCCAGCGTTTTCCCGTGATTTCCTCTCTCTAGGGCTCAAAAATTGTGTTTTGGGTTAATGAACCCGTGAGCCCTCTGTTCTGGATTTTTATTCACTGCCAGACACCATTGTTCATCGCGTTCGCGTGACCCTCTACGCGTTCGCGATGAACAAACCAGCCTTACTCTTCGCGAACGCGACTCTGGCCACGCGTTCGCGATGCTCAAATCCTGTAACCCTTCGCGGACGCGACTCATCACACGCGTTCGCGATGTTCAACTTCCCAGCCACCCGGATTTCTTCTACGCGTTCGCGATGGACCTCCCGCGAACGCGAAGCACAACATCACGACTCTACGCGAACGCGACCCAAGCAACGCGTTCGCGATGCTTAACACCCCAGACCTACGCGAACGCGACGCCTTCTCCCGCGAACGCGATGCACAAAAGCCTTGGCCTTCGCGAACGCGACACTGGTCACGCGAACGCGAAGGCTTAAGGGCCTGGGCAGAACCTGCAGTTTTCTGCAGAATTTTTCCAAGTTCTAATTGCCCGGTTGATGGTCCGAATCCATCCCGAGGCCCCCGGGACCCCAACGAAAACCACCAACATACCCCAAAACATGATACGGACTTGTTCCAATCATAAGAACACCATACTAAACATCAAAATCACCAATTAACCACGGATTCAAGCCTAAGTTTCTTCAAAACTTCCAAAACTAACATTCAATCCAAAACCCGGTCAAACGATGTCCGAATGACCTGAAATTTTGCAGACATATCCAAAATCACATAACGAAGCTACAGAAATTGTCGGAATTCCATTCCGACCCCCGGATCAAAATCTCACCTACCGTTCGGATTTCGCCAAAATTCAACCTTAGCCAATTCAAGCCTATTTCTACACCGGACCTCCGAATTCAATTCCGATTGCTCTCCTAAGTCATAAATGATCCCCCGGAACTAGTCGATTCATCAGAATCCGGTTCCGAGCACTCTAACTCAATAGTCAACTCTTGGTTGACTTTCCATATTCAAGCTTTCTTCAAACATGCTATTTGTTTCATTTTCAATTCAATTCACTCCTAACTCACCCGATATACTCTAATACTGTTTTAAAAGCATAATATATGTAAATGCAAGGTAACGGGGTGGTAATTCCCGTAACGACGGGCCGGGTCGTCACATTCTCCCCAACTTAAACAAACGCTCGTCCTCGAGCGGACTCAGAGTTGTACCAGAAGCAACCCAATAGCTGAATGACCTTACCAAGCATAATTTCAGGCGATCATACGTCACCCTATCTCACATAAGTCCGAAAACACCATATAATCAAAATTTCACAGACCATCTGAACCATAAATCACATTGTACTTTCTGAAATCATATGCCAATTGCAAATCCCATGCCTATATTCAAGATACACTCGAATCCACTGCAATAACCCATATTCACTACTCCGGGTGAGATCATATGATGTATCGACAACCCAATCACTCGAGACGATAGTCTCTAATCACAACAATTTCTCACGATAACCAAATACCAACTGAAAAACCCTTTTCATTAGATAGAGTTTTGTTCCAACACCTTCATATCATGCCCACGGTAACCGAACACGCGATATATCGAACCCATCTCTCGGGTCAACCATTCGTGAATCTATTTCTCTTTTAAAATTGATACCACAATAAGTTTCGGAGCCAAACCTCGATATTACCTTTCTAACGAGCTGAAATCATATATGCTCGCTCTCATTAATGACTTGAATGATCATTTCGGTTATAACACACCACACTGGTAACATGACACCTCAGCATCGGCCTAGGCCACAACGAGCACAACACAGGCTCCAATAAGAACGATCTGAACACACTCGAATCCTGACAACTGACTCGCACCAAAAAGCCATAATTCAAATTCTTCCATACCATCACAACACATAACTGAGATTCTTGTCTCACATCATAGGATTAGAGTGCCTGAATCCTCCTCGAAAGGTCATAACATCACGTGGCCTTGCCACAGCTCATGATTCTATCCAAACACTATTACCCATGGAGCATCTCAAGTCGAGATGTTCAAAACGGTCAGCCACACACATATTTAGGTCTGACTCAAGCAATCAATCACACGCGGTGATACATTTAGTATATGCTATCGAATCCTGAATGGACACAACCGATGTGCTATTCCCCGAGCGATACCCAATACGGACTATTCCTCAAAAGAGAGGAAGTATTGTATACAAGGTACATATAGGAAGCTATATTTCCCACATCACACTGTTGCGGCGCGCAACCCGTTCCAATAGCATCCTGTGGCGGCGTGCCACCCGATCCAGATACTATACATGTGGCGGCGTGCCACCCGATCCAGATACTATACATGTGGCGGCGTGCCACCCGATCCACGTATCAATCTAGCAAAAGGGAATGCACATCGACTCAAGTTGCTCATTGCAACAAACATGTATATATATAGCCTCGAGCTCGGTCACATGAAACTCATCCGACAAAGTTCCTCAATACCGGAACTGAATCAATGGTAGATACCTCTACACTGACATCCGCCACGAAGTCCCAACTGGCAAAGCAATATCTACCAACCTGCAATCATATATCATTATTCAAATTCGTCATATCAAGTGACGAGATAGCCACTAGGGCTTCCAATTTCCGATAACCGCTACACTGTGCCGATACACACGATATACCACCGCTGCGTAGGCGGGTTACGAGAACTTCTAGTCTCCAACACATACATAACACAGGAATCACTATGCCTGATTACGTACTTCACCGTACGATTACATAACGCACCTCAAGCGTCCATTCATACCACGAAAGCCATTCATAAATTTCACTATGTCATCATCGACTCAATTATTACAGTCGATCCAACGAGAAAATACCACCATACTACTACATATTATCAATTTACATCACCTTGTCCATTTGCACCATATACCCCGCCAAATTACTAGAATAGCAGTACCATTTTCTTAAATCATCAGAAAGATCGATTCTTAATTCACTTGCAGCCGTCCGCGCTGCTCAATAATTTTATTGACTTCCCATATATTATGAACCGATCTCAAAACCTTGAATATGCCATTATCAACTTTCCATAACACATCGCGTATACCATATCACACTAAGACAACATGGAAATTCATATCCCTTTCCTCCGCAACAAACATCGGCGCACTCAACTCGTCAAGGGCTTTCATGATCCCATATAGAGAAAACTCATTACACATTCCAAGCTTTGCATACCAACAAGGAAATACACTCATTTTTCAAACCACATTAAAACACATCATAAACTCTTTCTCCCAATCACATTGCATAATTTAACTGCCAGGACTGAGTCCTTATACACATATTATACCCATATCGGGTTACACAACTGCCAGCTCTCAAAAGCTTTGCTGCACAATATCTGTAAGACTCATTATTTCAACCATATACCAGGAATTAGTCGTATTCCTTTTCATACCATTCTGGTTTATTAACAAGTTGATCCATTTACCCAATTTCCTTTCTGAGTCATCTTTAATTTCATATCAGCCATTATTGTAGCACCATAACACATCAACTCATTCCACACGAGACTCGTACATAAGACCACACGGTCTAAGACATATAGGCCACTAAATACTCTCTCTATATTTCCCAGAAGGATCACATCCTACAATACTTTATTTTGAAGAACCTCTTGCGATTTGAATTCGTTATCATTACCTTCCAATACGGATTACATAGAATCCCATCATTCACATAATATAACACAAGTACCGATCTCTTCTAACGAAACCGCCATCTTTAGCCACATGCACAATCTTAAGACACCTTACCGTTACAAGCAAAAATCCGGAACACTGCAAAACCATTCTCGGGCATCATTCACCCTTATCTTGCTGTAATTCAATTGTCCTATTGAATAGAACCACTCGTGTTTTGTTAGAACTCTAACACCGCAGAACATGATTACTTACAAATACAATCAGCTATCTTTCTTTTCTATACACCGGACATTCCTTACCAACAGTAGTTCAAAACATCCTAGTATTTCTTCAAATCTACGAAGCACCATAAGCCTTTATCAAAATTTCCCAACATACCTAGAGACAGAATCAACATAGCACACAATAGTGCAATCAGTTAATCAATAGCAACCTCCCCAACTTAGCTCGAAGCCATTCATCTAAGCACTTTTAGTCACTCATAACATTCTTACTCAAATGAAGCCACAATGTTCTAATTAGATTAAACTCAAGTCATTTACAAGCTTCGGCGGAGATTCGAATCATCGTAAATATTAACTCTTTTGCAATTTTTGAATTCATTCACACACAATAGTTAAGCCCACTCTTTAGGTGACAAAATCCTTTCTAAGTCCCAAATTTTCCAAAACTTTCGGCAGAGTTTCCTTTGTAAATTGGCCTATCCACCTGCCAGAGAATCACCAAACCATCCTAGCTATACTTCCACAACTCAACAAGATACCACAATGTATTTCAACAACATTAAATCTCAATACTATACGAATCATATTATCACAATTTATACTTGAACCTGCGTTGTACCTGTTCGAATCATAACACATATCAAATACCTTTCAATTACACATGGGGATCAACCCTCCTACTTCTTCTCAATTTGGCATTTCATCACAACACCTTCCACGAGGATACACATAACAAAATCACTTTAGTCTTCCTGAGTTTAAACTCGTTCCACTACACCTAAGGCACTTTACCCTCCAGTTACGAGATATGAAAATTATTTCTCACGCCCATAGCTAGGGCTACATATCAAATCACAATAAGAACTGAATACCTTACAGCTCTCCCATTATCAAACTGCCATTTGTACAATAAGGATCAGTACCAATCGTATGAACTTCATAATACCGGCTCGCGGAATTAGTACCTTGGTGCTCAAGCCATAGACAATGATCTGGCCTCGAGTCTTCCCGACTGGCCCAACATGAACTCACGGAGATTATATCGCGCCCCTCGATCGGGGAATTGCAAGCCATAAGACAATTATATTACTGAGCGCTCGATGCGTACACAGACGTGCGGAAGGAATTTCAAAAATGTATCTCAAGCTGAATCAAGTACGCACGATAAGAATTCCAAGAAATGTAAAGTATTTCCTAAAGGTTCGCAGCCTCCCGAGGATAAGTACAGGCGTCCCCGTACCGATCCACAAGACTCTACTAACCGGCTCAAGACTCATGAGGCCTAGTAAACCTAGGCTCGATACCAACTTGTCACGACCCCAAATCCGGTCGTGATGGCGCCCAGCACACTGCTAGGCCAGCCCGACCAATCAACAACAATTATAGAGCTATGAGCTCGCCTTATCCCATTCAAACATAACAATTGTAAATTAACAGTAATGGATATATCAAAAACGGGAAACCAAGTCCCAACGCATACCAACTCCCATAGACCGAAGGGTCAAGAGTCATGAGCCTCTAAAGAACGTAAGTGTAATAAGGTTTACAACCAAAGCTCAGAGCGGAAAGAAATAACAATACATAATCAAAGACAGTAGGAAGGAATATCGGGTCCTGCGGACGTCGGCAGCTACCTCGAAGTCTCCATAGAATGGCGATAATACAAACAGTTGCGATAGCTCAACTGCCCTCCTAATCCTGTATATCTGCACACACAAAAATACGGGGGAGTGGGGTGAGTATATTTCAACTCAGTGAGTAACAATAATAAACAACGACTGGAAGTGAGAACACCTGTACTATCACTATACAGTTCTAAGGGTAACCTCACAGGTAAGTCATCACTATAATGAATACCCCCAATATCCAGTCCACATCTATGCCATCTAGGTCCCACACTGACCACATTCTCACTCATACCACTACGGTATACAACTATCTCAATATATGGAGACATATACATATGTCTATATCATATCAGTATTTTAGTATATATATGAATATACATAAGTATAATGCTGCGGCGTGCAGCCCGCTCCAATACATATACCGCTGCCGCGTGCAGCCATTTAACGTCGACGGCGCTCACTGGGGGTGTGTGCAGACTTCGGAGGGGCTCCTTAGGCCCAAGCGCTATGATACTGTGGCGTGCAGCCAGGACCACCATATATTACTGCGGCGTACAGTCCGATCCAAATTATATATATATATACATATAATATTATAATACCGCGCTCACTGGAATGTGTGCAGACTCAGACTCCGAAGGGGCTCCTACAGCCCAAGCGCAATAATACTGCGGCGTGCAGTCCGTCCCACATGTATATTACTGCGGCGTGCAGTCCGATCCAATATATATACTGCTGCGGCGTGCAGCCCGATCCAATATAGGTATATATATATATAATACCTCGCAATAGGTCCTCGACCCTATCCCAGTCAATATAGACTTGGCCTCTCAGGCTCACTCAGCTAGAATAAGGAATTCCACCCTATGTCTACCTCCAAGTACACATCTAATACTGGCTCATGATATGCTATACAGTTATAACTATGGCTGAGTTTATGTATCTAACACGATATAAGGGTCACCTAGCTCTATAGGTTCCCTAATGCTCTACAGATCGGCACAAGGCCCCAAACATGGCTATTAGCCCAACTACACATTTATGATCTCATTATCGGTCATAATACACAGTATACTATTAGTCGGGAAGGACCAAGTCCAATCCCCAAATCCCAATGCCACCACGCTCGTCACATGACGCGTGTCTCATCTCTACATAGCATTGTAAAGTGCAAGTACGGGGTTTCAAACCCTCAGTACATTGTTTACTACTACCACTCACCTCGATCCGATAGAAGCCTTAATCCGCCTTGCGCTCGCCTCGCAATTCAATCACCTTGAATGCCGAATCTGCTCAAAATCAATGAGAATACATCAATATAGGCTAATTAAACACAACCCATTCGAAATAACTCAATTTACATCAAAATTCCCAAAGTTGTCAAAACCCGAGCCCCGGGCCCACATTCCGAAAATTTACGAAATTCACATTTCTGGAACCCTCATCTCGCCACGAGTCCATACATATAAAATTTACCAAAATCGGAGTTCAAACGACCTCCCAAATCCAAAAATCCCGTTTTTAATACTTGGGCCACATTTCTTCAAGATTTCAACCCAATTTCATGAAGATTAATGTTAATACTACCATAAATTGATGTTTTTGAGTCAAGAATCTTACCTCCGATGAATACCCGATGATTTCCCAGCGTTTTCCCGTGATTTCCTCTCTCTAGGGCTCAAAAATTGTGTTTTGGGTTAATGAACCCGTGAGCCCTCTGTTCTGGATTTTTATTCACTGCCAGACACCATTGTTCATCGCGTTCGCGTGACCCTCTACGCGTTCGCGATGAACAAACCAGCCTTACTCTTCGCGAACGCGACTCTGGCCACGCGTTCGCGATGCTCAAATCCTGTAACCCTTCGCGGACGCGACTCATCACACGCGTTCGCGATGTTCAACCTCCCAGCCACCCGGATTTCTTCTACGCGTTCGCGATGGACCTCCCGCGAACGCGAAGCACAACATCACGACTCTACGCGAACGCGACCCAAGCAACGCGTTCGCGATGCTTAACACCCCAGACCTACGCGAACGCGACGCCTTCTCCCGCGAACGCGATGCACAAAAGCCTTGGCCTTCGCGAACGCGACACTGGTCACGCGAACGCGAAGGCTTAAGGGCCTGGGCAGAACCTGCAGTTTTCTGCAGAGTTTTTCCAAGTTCTAATTGCCCGGTTGATGGTCCGAATCCATCCCGAGGCCCCCGGGACCCCAACGAAAACCACCAACATACCCCAAAACATGATACGGACTTGTTCCAATCATAAGAACACCATACTAAACATCAAAATCACCAATTAACCACGGATTCAAGCCTAAGTTTCTTCAAAACTTCCAAAACTAACATTCAATCCAAAACCCGGTCAAACGATGTCCGAATGACCTGAAATTTTGCAGACATATCCAAAATCACATAACGAAGCTACAGAAATTGTCGGAATTCCATTCCGACCCCCGGATCAAAATCTCACCTACCGTTCGGATTTCGCCAAAATTCAACCTTAGCCAATTCAAGCCTATTTCTACACCGGACCTCCGAATTCAATTCCGATTGCTCTCCTAAGTCATAAATGATCCCCCGGAACTAGTCGATTCATCAGAATCCGGTTCCGAGCACTCTAACTCAATAGTCAACTCTTGGTTGACTTTCCATATTCAAGCTTTCTTCAAACATGCTATTTGTTTCATTTTCAATTCAATTCACTCCTAACTCACCCGATATACTCTAATACTGTTTTAAAAGCATAATATATGTAAATGCAAGGTAACGGGGTGGTAATTCCCGTAACGACGGGCCGGGTCGTCACAGGTTACTAGTAAAAACGCTAATAAGAGCATGGTATTATTGGCCAAAAATGGAGGATGAGGCAAAAAATTTAGTAAAAATATGCGATAAATATCAACAGTACGCAAATAATATACATTAACCGATAGAATTGCTTTATTTTATTATCGAACCATGGCCTTTTATAAAGTGGAGAATGGATATCGTAGGTCCTCGACCTCAAGCACCAAGAAAGGTATGATTTTTGTTAGTTTTAATTAATTATTTTTCTAAGTGGGTGGAGGCAGGTACCTTTAAACTGGTGCAAGAAAAAGAAGTATCGACTTCATTTGGAGAAATATAATATGTAGATTTGGGGTTCCAAGGGATATCGTATGTAATAATGGGCCACAATCCGTAGGAGCAAAGGTCACTAAATTTTCAAAAGTTGGAAAATTAAATGGAACTGTATCATATTGTAGCTAATGGACAAGCAGGGTCGAAAAATAAATTATTGTCAACAATATAAATAAATGATTGGAAGAATCAAAAGGCAGGTAGCCTGGAGTGATACCTAGGGTATTATGGTCTTACAGGACAATAGAAAAAACAAGCACGGGAGAGACTCCTTTTTCACTTTTTTATGGCATTGAGGAATTAATTCCAATAGAGATAAGGGATCCAAACACGAGGTTCGAACATACAAATAAAATATCGGATATGAAAGAACTTTCTACAAACTTGGATTTGATAAAGGAGCGAATAGAAGCAACCTTGATATGGATGGCAGCGCAAAAGAAGATTGAGCGATATTACAATATAAAGGCGAATCTTTGATATTTCAAGATTGGGGACATTGTCCTAAAGAAGGTGTTTAAGTCAGCACAGGCTGCAAGTGCAGGAAAATTGAGTCCGAATTGGAAAGGGCCATATCGAGTTTGAGGCATTGCTAGAAAAGGGGCTTATGAGTTAGAGACTATGGATGGGAAAGCATTACCTTCCAATTGGAACGCAGTACACTTTAAGAAGTATTATTTTTGAGCAAGTACTCACGGTCAGGTATCTCAAAGTCAATTACTTATTAGTTCATTTAAATTTTACCAACTATTTTAGAGGATAGGCAAAAAGCTGGCACACATCAAATAATTATACTAGACCCAAAACAAACATGGAATATATAATTATTCTCAATCTAGGTTACAATAATTCTGATGGAAAAAGTTAAGTCGTCGTCATCTACAAGCATTACCCCCGAGTCCCCGATGTATTTTCTCTTTAGGGAAAAGCCCATATAGAAAAATTGATCCAGTTTTCAAATTTTTATACTTAAAAGCCCAAACACTAAGGGGATTATTCATATGGCAGAGGTACGAGAAGAAGTACAAATCAAAATCATAGCTCAATGGTCAGAATTTTTTTAAAAAAATTTTAAGCTCTCAAAGATTGAATGAGAAGTGAAGAACTGAAGATTCAACAGAAAAATCCCAAGAGGTATTAGGTTAAGGCTAAAAATATAGTCACGGGGTATTATATCCGAACCTGTAAATATGTTATAAAGAGGGCAGTTATAAAAATGATGTGCATGAGTATTTGTTTTGAAAGTTCAAATAAAACTTCTTGAAATTACTTTATATTCCATATCTTTACACCGCGAATATTATTAGCCTGTTGAGCCAAGTGTCTTTTATGGCAAAAGTACTTTTTATTCTAAAACTAAGGTGTTTGGCCAAAGCTTTTGGAAGGAAAAAAATATTTTTGAGGAGAAGTTATGAGAAGCACAAAATAATAGCTTCTCTCCAAAAGTAATTTTTGGAAAGTACATCTAAAAAATATACTTAGAAGCACTTTTCAAAAGCTTGGCCAAATACTAATTGCTACTCTAAAATACTTTTTAAACTAAGTAGCCAATGACAAATTACTTTTGAACAAAAAGTATTTTTTTTGAAAAGCATTTTTAAGAGAAGTACTTCTCAAATTTAGATAGTTTGGCCAAACAGGCTATAAAGAATATTAATCATATCAAACATTCATGATCTAATTTGTTTGAGTATGTTAGATTGTCCATTTTAACAAAACTATAATTGACATCTTATCTCAGTGTAACTACCCTCATTATAGAAAATATATGTACTTAAATGAAATGAATCATATAATCTTGGAATAATTCTTAGATGATACTCAAATATCGAACTTTTTTCTTTTCAATTTATGTGGCGCTGTTTAACTTAGTATGGAGTGTAACAATAAGGAAAAACTTTCAAAATTTATTTTAAAAAAAATAAATATTTGTGTACATTATATAACATGTTTCAAATACATTATAACTAAATGAATCAAAAAATGCTTTATTTATTATTTGTCTAACTTCAGTTGTTATTTATTCATCATTAAATTTTTTTATTTCTTCCTACTTGTAACTCGTAATAAGACCATAACGTGGTCCGTATGTAAATATATTTATTTAGAGACAGTCCCATATGAGAAAAATAATTCACCATAGCTTTTAATAATTATAGAAAGAATAATGTTAAAATTATCGTCGATTGGATTAGGGCATATTTTTGTCTTTTGTTTATATATAAAATCAAAATTATTATTGGAATGATCACTTTCTGTTCAATATATTTTGTGATAAAGTCTTAAATCAATAACTCTATTTATAACTTATTTCATGAATCTTATATATTGCTTTCAATTAGAGATGTGGATTATAAATATAGATATTATATATATATATATATATATATATATATATATATATATATATATATATATATATATATATATATATATATATATATATATATATATATATATATATATATATATATATATATATATTATTTTTGTACATATATAACTCAAATCAATATAATTATATTTTATATTTTATGTTTAGTAGGTAAAAATCTTAAAATTTTCATTCCACGTTTCAAATTGGTAGAGAGTTACATCAATTGCAAGATTTGTATAGTTATACTATTCGTGCATCAAAGAAAATGATACTCCTGTAAAAAAATTTTGTCAAAAAATAATATTATGTTATTGTTGGAGAATTCAAATAAATATTAGTTAATTGCTTTATCAGATATTCTTAAACATTTTTACTTATAAGTGCAATACTACAATCATGATTTTAGAAGAACATTACGTTAATTGACTGAATTTATTTGTTTAAAATAATGTCCTTTACCATTATTATTTATGCTTTCCATAAAATTGTTTATATTTGAATTCTTAATAAATGTGTTTACATTCCTGTCCAAATTCGAAAGCTTTCGTTTAAATAATATATTTCACCATTATTCTCATTGTTTTTTAAAAAGTTTTTATCTTTTAATTCAGAAAAATTATTTTTATATTTCAATTCAATTCAAAATCCTTATCTATAGATTCAAACATTTATCCGTTAATTCAAAATTAATTTTATTGCATAGTCTAACAGATACAACAACAAACAACGATCCAATAAAATCCCACAAAGTGGGATCTGGGAAATGTAGTGTGTACGCAGACCTTTCTCCTATCTCATTTGGGCAGAGAAGTTGGTTTTCATAAGTAGTCTATCAGAAATTATTTTTAAATTTCCAATTGGCTTTCTATTAGCTTTCCACTTGGCATAATATATATATATGCCAAGTATATGTGACGACCCAAAGGGTCATCACTTGTTTCCACTTGGCATATTATATATATATATATATATCCTAAATCTTATTAGATTTTATCCTAAAATGGTCGTGTGTTTTAACTTTGTTGTCCAGTAATCTATTTTATATATCATGAATATATATTTTTTCTTACAATTATACTCCAAGCATACCAAATAAATAACAACTTTTGTTATTTGTAAAAATAGAAAAGTAGATAGATTTTTTGAACATAAGCAATGAGAATTAATACATAGTAAAGATGAAGTACAACTCAATTCGGCATCTTTTATAGGTTTACATATCATTTCAAATCATGTTCTTCTGACGCATACCATACACTAATGAAAAATGACTCGAAGATTAGCACCTCATTCCTTAGCTTTCTTAGTCAAAGATATAAGGCTACATTTAAATAGCAAAATATTTGAAAACAAAAAGAATATTAATAAAGATCTAAGTACAACAAAGAAAAAAATTAATGAACATTTAGAATAATAACATATAAAGGTTATAATTTTTTTCTCAAAGTATCATAAATAAGAAGAAGAAAAAAAGAGAACTCACAACACTAGTGCTTCAACGGGAAATGTAGTACAGGAGAGTATGCATAACTTTTAGATGGATCTGATTTGCTTCCTCATTTTTAGAAAGAAAAGTACACATACACAGGTTTAAGCTCATGCTCCTTAAATCTCTCCTAAGAATATTCTCAGAATATCATATTCCTATAATTTCTTCTAGAGTGTCACATCTTTAACATTATCGATACACAGTATACAACTACAATATTTAGACATTTACAGATCTTGCTTAATAAAAAGAGATCCAACACTCTACATTCAATAATACTAATGAAGCACGAATGAAAATTTATAAGGCCATCAAAATGTCTTTTTACGGAATCATAATGCTTCTTTCTCCCTCTTTAGTTCAGCTCATCAAATAACGATGCATAGAGAAAACGGATGAAATAAGGATGCATAGAGCAATTTTTTTTTCATAATGCTTCTTTCTACCATTCCTTTCTGTAGCATTATTTATACAAGTATATTGCCGTGCATTTAAAATTTAAATAGGCTTTGCATATAATATTACTCCAAATATGGTAATATAAATTCAAGAACAGCTATAAAATTTCCCAACATTTATATTTTTTCTATTATTTGTTAGATATTCCTTGTCAAAAAAGATACCTATAATAATTATATTGTACATAAATCAGGTTAGATACATCAAAGTTTATAGGGATATTTTGTCTGATTTTGTAAGAAAGAGGCATTTAATAAAGAGGCATTTAATATTTTCCTTTTTTAAGAAGATTGAGGTGTAGCTTTAATTAACTTTCCATGGAAATGATTTATATATTATTTTTTAATCATTGTTAAAGTAATTTATTTAGTTATTTATTTACACTTGTCATTTTAATATGTTGCCAATTGGCATTCTAATAATTTGACAATTGGCATATATTTAAGGCAAACTTCTTTGCTTTAATATATATATAGATTCATATCTTTACACCAATATGAACCTGAGATGTCATCTTTTATAAATAAGGTCCTCTTTTATAAATAAGACCGTATGTATTTAGTCACGATATACTAAAACATTCAGTCTACTTGGATAATGAAAAGAAAAAACTCAAAAATTAAAGAGCAGAAACATACATAAAATATTTTAAAATTAATATTGATGTTGATATTCATAAAAGTTTCCACAGAAAAAATAAAAAAGCATCCAGAAAATATTGTTAAAAAACTAAGGAGCATCTTCAAAATGAGCATACAGATTAATTTAAGGAGAAGACGAAGGCTGGGGATCAGCAGGATTAAACTATGAACCATCCTTGCTTAAGTCACCCTTGGAGATTTCACTCTCGGGTGTAGAGAAATTTTGGCATTGCTGAGTACTTTCGATTAAATCCTTAGCCTTGGAATTCTTAGCTTTGAGGTCAAAGCTTTCTTGGCTAGCCTCGGTCAACGTTTCAAGACTCATATTCAAGAAGGCCCAACTCACATCAAGAGTTACTTTATCTTAGAGAGCCTCCAAATATTTTTCTAATTTTCTTTTTCTGCATCAGGAGATTTATAAGAACCCTTCAAAGGTTCAAGGATAGCCTCAAGGAACTTAACTTTCTCGGAAGAGGGCCAAGTAATGTTTTTAACCAAACCGCGACTCAGTTGGGTTTTTTTAATAAATTCATGCCCTCGGGGACTTCAATCATAACTAGTTTCATGTCTCTCCCACAAGAACGACCAGCTTCATCACGAGGAATAGTATCATGAGTAGCAGTAGGAGTAGCAGTGGGAGTAGTAATAGGAGCAACGAGGCTAATAGAAAGAGTTGCAAAAGGTGACTCGTTAGAAACAAAGCCAAACTTTTTTTCTTCATGAGCAAAAAGCCTCACCATTGGATTTGAAGGGGGTTCAAGGTAGGATCAGCATTATCATCCTCTAAAATCTCTAGAGAAACATATGCATGCTCGTTTATTAGGTGAAAAGGCACGGAGCCTGCGGACTGGTCTTGAAGAATGTTGGATTCATCATCCAGGATAACATGCATTCTAACTCTAGGTCTCTTCACTATAGAACGTTCTATGTTGTCCAAAATGTCACGCACCTTATATTGTTTTTCCTCTTTGAAGAGGACACACTCATAATGTGCTCCTGAGTAGTATTAACATTGAGTTTAAATGCAGGAGCAGAAACGAGTGGGACTCAGGGCATAGCAAATTCTAAAAGTTACAAAGGAGGTTAAAATAAGAGAGAGAGAGAAAAGTGAAAAATGATTGGCAGAATAAAGCAGTATACTGTGGGTTTTAAAAAATGATTGGTAGAATAAAGCAGTATACTATGGGTTTTAACTTTCCACCCAGGATAGAAATTTCCAGGATCTTTGCTCCATACAAGCGACAAACAATATTTTTTTAACCCAATCATGAAAGTTGGAAAGTTCACTGAAAACTCCCATGATTTCGAAAAAGGGGAAGAAAATGTGAGATATTTAGTGTTCTAAAAGAGAAAATAGCGTAGTAAAGAGACAAAGGGAAATGCTTACGTGCAAGTTTCACTTCTCAGGGAAAAATATATTTTCATATTCCACAAAAGTAAGAGTTGTGACAACCACAAACGATTCTTATATTTCTTGCCACAAGCATGAAAATACTGTCGCAAAAAAGTTTTGGAGAATACAAATGGAGAAGATGACAAAAAGAGAAAGGGGCGGAAACTAAACCCGACAAGGAGCGTAGGGAAGCAACTGCCCTCCATATTATCGGGCTTATTTTTTTTATGAAATCATTGAAGTAATGATAGAATTCAATGATTATCGGGTCAATAAGAGGTTTGAATCCTAAGATGAAAGGATAAGTGTGGAATAACCTTTAGGATAAGAGGTTATTTGTTCATCGGCAGTAGGGGCTGTGACTGGATTTCAAGTTTGTAGTAACATTCACGGCGCACCAAACGAAGAAGACCGAAGCTGATTAAAGAAGGATAGTAATCATTGGCAGTAGGGGATGTGACTGGAACCAACTTGGCCCACACTCCAAAGGTGTTCCGTTTGACAACTAAAAGTGTATTTTTCTAAGTCCTCAAATAGGAACACCATTAATATCCCTGAAAAGTAAAAAATTACTTATCATTTTCATCAATGTTTACATATTAAATCCCCTATTCTTTGCTCCCTAATAATCTTAATAATCGTCATCATCTCTTCACCTCTCAATTTCTTCAGTTCCAGTTGCATCTTCTATTAAGGTATGTAACTGATCTTCTCATGATTAATGGATTCCTTGTTTCTCCATTAAATGTTTCTATTTTTTCTTTACTACTATTAGTTATTCTTTTTGGTCATTATTTTGGTGAGGATATTCAGTAATTCTCTTTCGGGTTTGAATTTCTTCTCTTTCTTTTTTCTTTTTTCTTGGTCCATAATTAAGCATGTTTGTTTGCATCTAAAAGTACAATAGTAATTGTTTAAAATATTCAATACTTTCTTAAATTTTAGATTATTACGGTGTTTGCAGGTTTACATGTTATGGTGTGTGATGTCATATTATTGTCTCCTTTTATATAACTGAGGAAGAGTTAAGTGGTTTAAACTTTAAAGGTTTAATTTTTGGCATATTACTATACAAAGGCAACTACTATTAGTGGAAAGATATTGTTTGTGATGTTGATCTAGTCAGAAAAATATCCTTGTACTCTGTATTATACTAACTCTTTATTTTCTGCATCATTCTGTTGAATTATGGTCAGTTAAGTTTTAGGTTTCTTAGATGAATTTGTTTTTGGGGTACTTTGATGTGTAATAGTTGACAATCACAGCAACTAGGGGCGAACTGAGGGGCAAGCCCTCTTCGCAGGAAAATTATACTGTATATGTAGGGCAAAATTAGTTTTGTGTCTTTATATATTATATTTTAAATCCCCTTGACACAATTCAAAAATATAGCTCAGTGATCAAGGGGATCAAAATCATTGTGGTGTTTCTAGTTTTGTTCCCACCGGCCACAGCTAGTTCACCATGCTAAAAAGTAGTTATCAGTTTAAAAACTTAAAGTAGTGACCTGGCCCCGAATGACCATTCAGTTAAACCATATTTACCTAGAAAAGTTAAGATGTCGTCTCTTAGAGAAAAGCAATTTTCAAAATACAACCAAGCAAAATATATAGCAGCACCTAGAAAGTGGTCAGATAGCTCTAATCTAACTCATGAGCAAATTTGGTTCTGGCACTAACTCCTCAATCTTTTACCAGTCATGGTTGTTTGGTTGGATATCTCTCTATAAGGCCTAGGATGGTGTTGACCTCTGATATGACAAAATCATTGATTTTTATATTTTTAGCGTAAAATATTTAGTTTAGGCCTAATATGGCTATTTTAGCTAATTTCGACTCTTTTGCTCTATTTTTACCTTAAGATAAAAAAGAAATAATAACAAAAAAAATATATAATGTTTCGTAGTCATTTTAAACTTGAAAAATACAAAAATAGTACTTTATATTTTTATCTTTATTAAAAAAACGAAAATTCCAAAAAAATAGTTTTATTAATGTTTTATAGTCATTTTAAATTTGAAAAATACAAAAATAGCACTTTATATTTTTTTATCTTTATTAAAAAAACGAAAATTACAAAAATAGTTTCATTAACATTTTGTAGTTATTTTAATCTTGGAAAAAAATATAAAAAAATGGTTTTGTTTTAATTGTGAGTTTTATAGTTATTTTGCTTATATAGGATGAATCAAATAAAATCGTGTTCTCATTCTCGGTTCCGGGCAAAGAATAATATTCGGGTTCAAACTACCCGGTTTTATAATTTTTCGGACCTAGCCCGTAATAGTCCGAGTCCGCACGTGGGGAACACGGACAAAATACAACCATAACCCATGTGAGCCCCCATTTTGGTCTTGACATTTTCACATGCACACACAATACATAATCACATGAACACACCTAAGAAGCTACACTTTACACCTAAGGGATGACACTACATGTGAGGGGAGTTGTGATTTTCTTCTTCTTAAAAAGAAGGAAGAAGACGGCAAGAAGGGAGAAAAAACGAACAACTAGAGGGGGAAAACGAAAAACAAAGAAAGAAAGGAAAAACAAAGAAAGAAAGGAGAAACAAAGAAAGAAACGAGAGAAAAAGAAAGAAAGGAGTGAAGAAGAAGAAACGAAAGAAGGAGAAAAACAAAGAAAAGAAAAGAATGAAAACGGCAGAAGGAAAGAAGAAAAGAAAGGATTGAAAACGAAATAGAAAAGAAGAAGAACGAAAACAGAAAAGAAGAAAACGAAACAAAAAGGAAGAAAAATCGAAACAAAATCGGATTTGCAATGAGATGCTCGTGTTCGACCAAGAGGTTCCGATCCCGTTCGTAGTCCAATCCGAGGTTCCGAGTATATTGCTCGTCATTTCCGTTGTTGATGTTTCATTGATTTTCCATTTAGTTTCTCATCTTCGTTGCTTACTCGTACATCCGAACAAAGGCTAAATATAAAGAAAGCTTCTTTTAAGGTCGGTTCTTCCTTATCCTTTATGTTATTGTTTTAACTATTTGAGAAGATTTGGTTTATACTTTCATGGAATATATCTTGTTTACTTTGCTTCTTTCTTGTTATTTGGGTTTAATTGCTCGTGTTTGCAATGTCCTCATAGATTGATATTGAATTACTTTTGAGTAATGTTGTTAGAATGATTTTGTTGTTGGGTATTTCTTGTTTGGGATTGATAACGAAGTTGACTGTAATTATATCTTTAATGACATAGGCCATGAGGGAATAATCTGATTTGAGGCCTAATTTAAAGTTTGCATATATAGTTTTACATGGTACAATCCAACTTATTTATCAATTAGGATATTGCTTTTATTATTTGAGACAAGGGGTAGAGTAGAAATCGTAGTCACTTTAGGATTGGCCTTTAATAAAATAAGATGAGCCTCGCCAAATAAAATGCACAAATTGTGGGGCCATCAGTAAATGTATATATTAAAATACTTAGGCTTCGAGATGGGCCGTTTTGGCAAATTCACGGCCTTCCCAAAATAACAACGCGTTAGTATCTTTAGGCGCGTGTTTAATAATAATACATTCTTAAACTCGGGTGCACATTTATGTGACCCAAATCCAAGTCTCAACGAGTCGAAATATGTTGACAACCATGGGTGCACTGGTGCGACGTGGTTCAAAACGCATTTTTACGACGTTGCAATTCTTATAAAAAATAAAAAATTAAAAGCGAATTACTAATAAAAGGCACATAAGTTAAAACGTATTTTTGAAATCGGATAAAATCAAATACAACAGTTGAGTGACCGTGCTAGAACCACGGAACCCGGGAATGCCTAACACCTTCTCCCGGGTTAACAGAATTCCTTACTTAGGATTTTTAGTTCGTGGACTGTTAAACAGAGTTATTCTTTTCCTCGATTCGGGATTCAACCGGTGACTTGAGACACCATAAATCTCCCAAGTGGCGACTATGAATTAATTAAATAAATTCCGTTTCGATTGTCCTTTAATTGGAAAAACTCCTTCGCTCCCCTCGCGGGTGTGCGGTAGCGTAAAAAGGAGGTGCGACAATGAAGAATTTCTATCCCTCTCCTACACCGCGAACATCGATGCACTCAACTAGTTAAGCTTGGAATAATTGTTGTATTTGGCTTATTTATTATCTGATTTTATTATATGTTTGTATTAATGTGCTAAATATTGTTTTTACTGCTTTGATATTTTGTGAATTGTATATAAATTGTGCCGATACTCATTTTTCTTCTTCTGAGTCTCTTTAAAATAATATTGGGCATTTGCTGGACATAGCCCGTTTTCTCAAGATAGTTGTGGTGCTTGGCACCCGGTGAAGGATTTGTAGTCACAAGTGTTTAGGCGGGGAGCATTGTCAAGTAAGCCGGAAAGCCATGCTACCGGTGCACTGACACTCCTCGGCTCGAGTTGTCCGCTCGAGTAAAAGCCAGTCTAGACACATTTTTCAACAAGATGATGAACCCAGAACCACTGGATCAGGGTTTTAGAACTCGACTTTGAATAATTGTTGTATTTGGTTTATTATCTTGGGTGTAAATGTGCAAAATGATATTTTTTTATCGCTTTAATATTGTTTGAACTGTATATATATATACTGTGCCGAAACCCTTCTCTTCTCGCCCCCGGGGATGTGCTCACTGGTTGAGACTCCCTATTCCGTTAGTGTCATACCCCGAAATAAGAAAGAGGTTCGGAAAGTTTCTAAGCCGGCTGGCCTTTTGGTTCCCGGAAAGGAGCTCCTTCCTCAGCTCGAGTTGTCCGCTCGGGTACACAGTCTAGATCATATACCGAGGTTTTGAACTTAGAATAACGTGACTTCATGCCGGATTCCTAGTAGGAACGCTTATTTGCATCATGTTGCATTTGACTTAGGGGACTCAACACAGGGGTTGGGTTCGTCTAGGACAGGTGACCTGAAATGAAAAGACCATCCTGCTGCATCCTGTTTGTTTTATGCATATATTTGCTTCAGACTTGCAGGCTAACCGTTTTTTTATATTGAGGAAAATGAAAAAAAAAATAGTCTCAAAATAGTTTGTTTTTTTTACTTACTTAAAAAGAAAAAAAAACGTTTGTTGTAAAATAAAAAATGTTTGATCAAAATAAAAAAAAAAAAAAATATATATATATATATATATATATATATATATATATATATATATATATATATATATATATATATATATATATAGTTTCAAAATAGTTTGTTTTTTTACTTAAAAAGAGAAAAAAAAGTTTGTTGTAAAATAAAAAAAAATGTGTGATTAAATAATAATAATATGTAATTTGTTTCATTTCCACATGTAGTTTGTTTTTATTTGACCGAACTACGCATGTTTGATTCTCCCCATTAGGTGGGATACGTAGGCAACCCTCATCGGGTCCAACCACCCCTTCAAAAAAAAATAAAAAAAAAATGTGTGTTTAATTTTGTCAATAAAATCAAAGTGATGCCGTTTTTGCAAATAGCCGAATGTTCTGAAAGGATGCCGGAAGGCTATTTTTGCAAAAATAGCCACTTTGAAACATTTTTAATAATTTACGGGCACAACCTTGAAATATTCCTTGTGGAAATATTGCAAGGCCATAGCCGCAAAATCAAGTCCGGGTTCACACCCCTTTTGCAAAAAAAATAAAAAAATGTCGAATTTTTTTTAAGTCGGGTGATGCTATCCTTGTTTAAAACAAGCCGAATGTCCCTCAAAAGGACGCCAGAAGGCCGTTTTTGCAAGAATAGCCACTTTGAGTTATTTTAAATAATTTGCGGGCATAGCCTTGAAATATTCCCTCGCGGAAATGTCGAAAGGCCGTATCCGCAAAATTAAGTTTTGAGTCATCAATCAACTTTACAAAAATAACCACTTTATCAAATAAGCCATTGCATGGCCGGAGTTTTGCTGAAATAGCCACATTTGTGTATTTTAATTTCCTGAGTCTTGTGTTGGCCTGTGTCGGTGCTGAACGATGCCCCATAGGCCCCAGGATAAAAAAATTTCTTGAATTTGCATCTTCTTAAATAAAATTTTGCAAAAAGAGCCACTTTGTCTAAATAAGCCATTACATGGCCAATTTATGAAAAATAGTCTTGTGTTGGTTTATGGTGATGCCGAACGATGCCCCATGAGCCACAAGATAAAAAAAAATTTCAAGTTTATCTTTCTTAAATAAATTTTGCAAAAATAGTCATTTTGTCAAATAAGCCATTATGTGGCCGATTTTGTAGAAATAGTCATAATTGACACAAAAAAAAAATATTCTTTTTCTTGTAGAAATCTCCTACACAAGTTTGTATTTGGAGTCGGATTTTATAATTTTGCTTAAAAAAGAAACAAAAAAATCAAATAAATATCTCTTTATTTCTTGCATTAATTTGCAAGAACTACGCTCGGTCCGATTCATGCGGGGTCATGATACGTAGGCAATCTCCATAAGATTCGACCACAACTGTATATATATATAAAAATAAAAAAGGAAAAAAAAACATGGAAGTTAATAACAAGAGAGGTTTTCAAGGATAATGGAAAAGGAAAAGCTGGAATGATGCATGTAGCGAATACATATATGGTTAACTGACTAGGTGCATTACATCCAACGTGCGATAACATATCTGTTAAACTCTGTGAGCTTACAAGTTTGTTGCATTTCCAGAAAAGTTTAGCAGTTGACTTGACAGAATATACTGGCCAGCCACCATTACCGTACTAGATCAAAAGGGCCAATTCTAGCAAGCATGTCTAGTTCCGGCAAAAGTCTCGATGGAGAGAAAACAGAGATACAGATAATGAAAGATGAGGTGGACCGGTTAAGACAGCAAATAACAGAGATGCACCTAGCCTGGGCTAGGGGACAATCACCACCAAACCTTCCTACTCTTACACCAGCTCCAGAGCGTCCGCCCATTGATCCCTCGACAAGTGCACCAATCTATCCATATTATCAAGGGGAAAACCCTTATACATCCCAGGTTCCACCAGCTAGACAAAATACTCCTCCTCCGGTCACCCCTGTTTTCGTGGCACCTCCACCTGCTACTTTACAGAAGTCGTCCGGTGAACCGCTTTTTCAAATACATGACAATCATTGTTATGATCCTGAGCCTACCTTTAAGGCTCCTGAACCGCATTCACATACCCCTCACTGGGATAACCCGGCAGGACCGGAAAAGCACTTCAAAAGTTTGGAGCATGAGGAAGTTATTCGGAAAGTCAAAAGCCTGGAGCAATCCTTCAAGAATATGCATGGTTTAGGCAACCAAGTCAGCGTTGCTTACAAAGATCTGTGCCCATTTCCAGATGTCCAGTTGCCCGCTGGGTTCAAAATGCCCAAGTTTGATCTATACGAGGGGCATGGTGACCCAGTAGCCCATCTCCGAGGTTTCTGCAGCAAAATGCGAGGAGCCGGAGGGCGAGATGAAATTCTGATAGCTTACTTCGGTCAGAGTTTGGGAGGGGTCTGCACTAGAGTGGTACACCAGGCAGGATCCCAGCAGATGGTTTACATGGGATGACCTGGCCCAAGCATTCATCGGCCAGTTTCAATATAATCTTGAAATAATCCCCGATCGCTTATCATTGCTAAAGCTAGAGAAGAAACCCGCCGAAAGCTTCAGAGAATTTGGGTTCCGCTGGAGGGAACAGGCAGCAAGGGTAGATCCCCGATGAGAGAGAACGAGATGGTGGATTACTTCTTTCAGACACCGGAGCCAACTTACTTTAGTCACCTGGTGACATCGGTTGGTAAATCTTTCAATGAGGTGGTCAAAATGGGCGGAATGATAGAAGAGGGACTTAAGTCCAATAAGATCTTAAGCTATTCCGCGTTGAAAGCAACAACTCAAGCTATTCAGAATGGCACAGGGGTTGCATTCGGGAAGAAGAGAAGGGAAGAAGTCGCAACGGTAGAGGAGGGTACTTGGTCCAGATCGAAAGGTCCTTCACCCCATTACCAAGCCAAACCCTACTACCCAAATCACCCTAATCACCCTCCCCGAAACACATATCCACCACCAAGGGCTTACAATAACCCTCCAGGACCAGGTTTCCGAGGGAATCATGCCTTCAGAAAGGAAAAGGCACAAAGAACCTTCACTGAGTTGGGAGAAACTTATACTGCTCTGTTCCACAAATTGAAGCAGATAGGTTTGTTAAGTCCTGTTGAGACAAGATTGCCAAATCCCTTACCCCCAAATGTGGATCGCTCAGTAAGCTGTGAGTATTGTTCAGGAGCTCCCGGACATGATACCGAGAAATGTTGGAAACTGAAACATGCAGTGCAAAATCTTATTGACACCAATAAGATCGAAGTTCAGACACCAGAGGCACCCAACATTAATCAGAATCCATTGCCGGCTCACCCTTAGACCCAACATATAAGAAGTCATGCTTGGTAATCAGGAGGAGTTTCGGTGGTTTGTTTTGTTGTCATTTCTTTTTGTCCGAGTTGTTTTCGGGGTTGTGACCCGGATCTTGTTTTGAAGTGAAACCCCCTTATCTTTCCAGTCTGGTCATTGCAGTTTGCTTGGTCGTTTCAAGTTTCGTTTTAGTTTTGTATTTTGGTTTGCTTATTTGTATTTGAATCATTTCGCCGTTTAGTTTTATGAAACTTTCGATCTTTTATTACCCCAGTCATCTTGTGTTTAGTTCTTCTATTTTTAAATTTGTCATTTGTTCGAACGCCGACTCTAATGACATGGCATCACATATAATTTTGGCCTAATATTAAGGGTTAATCATGAAGCAATTGGAAGATAATCAAGGCATTTTAAAAGAAATAAAATGATTTGGGATTATTTGGAGCCCGAATCATATGAGACTGGGGCAGGTAAAACATAAAGAAACCCTTAAAGGAAAATTGGCCATGCTAAGACGGGGTTCGCTCGTGATACTGAAAGTGTCGTCCAGCAATACTTTAAAATGATAGATGAAAGGCGAATGGACGATATGGTTGTCAATCAGGGCACAAACAGAAGATGTCGTGAATATGTTGTTTGAACTTGGCATGTTTTGAAGATTGGAATGACGAAGGCATTTTGTTCTGCTATCCAAACACTTTATCCATTGTCAACCCTTTGAGCCTTAATTTAAATTCTTTTATACCCCTCCTTCGGAATTAGTTGCAAAGACTAGAAACACAAGTTTGAAAGACGAGAGAAGAAAGGGATAAAGAAAAAGAAAAGAAAAGAAAACAACAAAAGAGATAAAAAAAACAAAAACAAAAAGAAAAAAGGAATTGGGAACTACGTTTGACCTGATTCCTTAAAGAGGATACGTAGGCGCTTCACAGCTCGGTCATAGTGTAAATAAAGAAATAAAAATCCCCAAGTAAAAAAAATTGGGGCAAAGAAAAATTGTGTTTATTGTAAATAAATTTAGGTCCGAAGGTTGTAAATTTTGAACCCAAAATTGATTTTGTTTTGAGCCTTCAATACCATTTCTTTCTAACCCCGTCCAAATCCCACATTACGGTCCAGAAAGACCTTCTGATCAGTCTTCAAAAAATGCCACGTCAGGCGAGTGAGAGAGTCCTATCAGAGTATAACACTCTGATTCTCAGCAGAAAAGACTCTGATTCCCAGCAGAAAGGAAACACGAGAGAGTCTTAGCAGTGACACCCCAATCCCTAGCTAAAAGTGCTACAAATGAGAGAGTCTTACCGGTGAAAACCTTCACAGGCACCATAAGGCGACGAAAGCTGAGAGAAAATCAAAATGAGAGAAGCTTGAAAGTGAAAACCCGTCGGGCACTACAAGTCGAATAAAGGTGATAATCAGATGGAAATCACGAGACAGAAATCGTGAAAGGCGATTAACGACGGAGGATAGGCCATATGTGCATGTCATGACCAGTAGAGTTGGTATCCGCGTTTGATAAGTTTTATAGTGTTTCTTGTTAGAGAGTCAGTTCTCCTTTGTCTTCTATTTGTTGTTTCTTTTTATTTTTCTCTTTTTGTCAAAAACTTCCCCCGTCAAAGTCTGTCTAGTCAAAACATAGTGAGAAATGACTTCAAAACTTACCACCAACTTTCCAATTATTATGCAAGGCAAGGAAATGCCATTGACGGCGGAGAAGTATGGTGCAAAGAAGATTATCAAACTGGGGCAGAAAATTTTCTTCTCAGTTTGAAAATTTTCTGGAAGTCAATACCCACTTGGGGAAGAAGACAAGCCTTAAGGGAAATGGTCTTCGAACCAGTTTCATCCTCAACAGTCTTCAGAAGAGTGAAACACCGATTTTGAGGAAATGAAAATCCACCAACAGTGTTATCTTCAGCAAGTTCCGAGGTGGTCGGACAACACAGAGTGGTAAAGGAAGAAAGGAAATCCCACCTTCAACAAAATAGCCCCCCAGCAAGTTGAGAACGGGGAAGGGATAAATGGAAAAACCCATCACCAGCAGGAATATCATCTCCAACAAATAAAATCATTCCCCAACAAGTTTAGGAACCCCGAGCAAGGGAAAAGAGAAAAGGAAAAAACCACCCCACAGGAGCGGCACAACCGCTCACAATGTTTTGAACTAACAAATTTTGTTTGATTTGAAACAGGGAAAGAAAGTGCTATTGATAGCAGAAAGTCATGCCACAAGGAAGAACACCAATACTGGGGCAGAAAATTTTCTGCCGTTGTTGAAAATTTTCTCGGAGAAACGAGGATGGCAATTCAAGATGACGTGTCAGGTTTGTCCACCTTCAAATAGGATGTTTCAGGTTTGTCCACCTTCGAACAGGACATCTCGGGTTTGTTCACTTTCATACATTGATATCATGGGAGTATTCGCCCTCGAATAGGATACAATGGGAGTATTCGCCCTCGAATAGGATACAATGGGAGTATTCGCCCTCGAATAGGATACAAATGGGAGTATTCGCCCTCGAATAGGATACAATGGGAGTATTCACCCTCGAATAGGATACAATGGGAGTATTCGCCCTCGAATAGGATACAATGGGAGTATTCACCCTCGAATAGGATACAATGGGAGTATTCGCCCTCGAATAGGATACAATTGGAGTATTCGCCCTCGAATAGGATACAATGGGAGTATTCGCCCTCGAATAGGATACAATGGGAGTATTCGCCCTCGAATAGGATACAATGGGAGTATTCGCCCTCGAATAGAATACGATGGGACTATCCGCCCTCGAATAGGATATTTTACGTTTGTTTTATTTTACATTGTCCTTTGCATATTTCATAAATTATTACCAGAATGCATTTTTTTTAATTCAAAAGTTGCTACTAAAAGCAGGCGCCTACCTGTATAACAAAAGGCAAGTCTTCAGTCTTTGCATTGCAGGCCTTGAAACCAGTAACCCACCATAAAGCAGAGGGTTACAACAAGAGATCCCAGCACAAATTCAAGCGCATGAGTCAAAGGAAATGAGGGGATGAAGGAAAACTTTCCCAGCATCATTATCCTCAGCAGGCAAGTAAACAGTTCTAAAGATATCCCCAGCAGTCAGGAGGGAAAGCAACACGACCCAGGAAGAAAGCAATTCCGAAACAAGGAAATTTAGGAGAAATGATGGTTCAAGAGTCGAGGCAGCAAGAATAAAACGGTACAAGAAGCAAAGGAAGGCGATCTAGTTCTGAAGTTGTAGTTGAAGTCAGGGAGCCCGCCTGGAGAATGGAGTGGCGATTTATTTTGAAGTTGCAGTTGAAGTCAGGGAGCCCGCCTGGAGAATGGAGTGGCGATTTTATTTTGAAGTTGTAGTTGAAGTCGGGGAGCCCGCCCGAAGAGAGGAATGGCGATTTATTTTCAAAAGATGTTGAAGTCAGGAGCCCGCCTGAAGAGAGGAATGGCGTTTAATTTTCAGAGTTGTTGTTGAAGTCAGGAGCCCGCCCGAAGAGAGGAATGGCGATTTATTTTCAAAAGATGTTGTTGAAGTCAGGAGCCCGCCTGAAGAGATGGAGTGGCGATTTAGTTTTCAAGTTTTGGTAATCAGGTGCCCACTTGAAGAATGAAGTGGCAATTTATTTTCGAAGTTTGTTGTTGAAGTCAGGTGCCCGCCTGAAGAATGGAATGGCAATTTATGATTAAAGTTTGTTGTTAAAGTCAGAAGCCCGCCAGAAAAGCAGAACGGCGTCTCAGTTTCCAAGATTTGATAAGGATAGTGAACAATCGAAAAGTGACAGAGTGTATAGGAAATCCCCAGCATGAATCAGAAGGAAGGCGACAAGGATCAGAAAAGATAGATTCAGACTTCGAATGAGAATAGCTCGAAGATCACAAGTAAAGGAATTCGCTTCGGAGTGCAATGCAAGTTAGCAACAAAAGAAGCTTGCGACCGGAATGCGAGTCAACGGTCCGAGATGATCAACAGAAGATAGTCACAATGAAAAAAAAAGGCAAGGAGTTAATCCAAGTGCAGAAGTTGATGAAAGATGTGGTGTGCTCAAGACATGGCCTAGGTCGCAAGCACTGCATACCTGGTCTCAATCCGAAAAGTAGCACCTGCAACTAAGCAAGTATCAAGGTTCAAATTTAGAGTCCGCATGAAGCACCAACCAATACTCAAGATCAAGCTTCGGAAGACTTATAGATAGGAATCTTGTAACTAGTAGTTGATAGGCTTAGTTAGTCTTTCTC
This sequence comes from Nicotiana noctiflora, assembly GCA_032618575.1. NCBI lineage: Eukaryota > Viridiplantae > Streptophyta > Magnoliopsida > Solanales > Solanaceae > Nicotiana > Nicotiana noctiflora. Next base: position 90,930 of record JASVEL010009726.1, read on the forward strand.
ATGTTTTGATTTTTGATGTAATAGCAGGACCACGGACCGGAACTTCGATGGAACAGAACCTCGACGGAACGACACCTCGACTGGCTCTCCACCTCGGTATACCCCTTCCTCACTCACTTTCGAACTACACGTGGCCTGATTCCTTTATAGCCAAGGATATGTAGGCAGCTCAGATACAAGGGTTCGGTCACATTCCTCTTCTTTTAGTTTAGTCCCTCCCAATAAGGGTCAGGTCAAAAACACTTGTCTAGTCGTTCTTTGTCTGAAAACTCTTTGTGTTTTCAGTCAGGGGCAGCTGTAAACGCGTGATTTTTGACCCTACCCGAGATTTTTATATTTTTAGCGTAAAATATTTAGTTTAGGCCTAATATGGCTATTTTAGCTAATTTCGACTCTTTTGCTCTATTTTTACCTTAAGATAAAAAAGAAATAATAACAAAAAAAATATATAATGTTTCGTAGTCATTTTAAACTTGAAAAATACAAAAATAGTACTTTATATTTTTATCTTTATTAAAAAAACGAAAATTCCAAAAAAATAGTTTTATTAATGTTTTATAGTCATTTTAAATTTGAAAAATACAAAAATAGCACTTTATATTTTTTTATCTTTATTAAAAAAACGAAAATTACAAAAATAGTTTCATTAACATTTTGTAGTTATTTTAATCTTGGAAAAAAATATAAAAAAATGGTTTTGTTTTAATTGTGAGTTTTATAGTTATTTTGCTTATATAGGATGAATCAAATAAAATCGTGTTCTCATTCTCGGTTCCGGGCAAAGAATAATATTCGGGTTCAAACTACCCGGTTTTATAATTTTTCGGACCTAGCCCGTAATAGTCCGAGTCCGCACGTGGGGAACACGGACAAAATACAACCATAACCCATGTGAGCCCCCATTTTGGTCTTGACATTTTCACATGCACACACAATACATAATCACATGAACACACCTAAGAAGCTACACTTTACACCTAAGGGATGACACTACATGTGAGGGGAGTTGTGATTTTCTTCTTCTTAAAAAGAAGGAAGAAGACGGCAAGAAGGGAGAAAAAACGAAAAAAGCAACTAGAGGGGGAAAACGAAAAACAAAGAAAGAAAGGAAAAACAAAGAAAGAAAGGAGAAACAAAGAAAGAAACGAGAGAAAAAGAAAGAAAGGAGTGAAGAAGAAGAAACGAAAGAAGGAGAAAAACAAAGAAAAGAAAAGAATGAAAACGGCAGAAGGAAAGAAGAAAAGAAAGGATTGAAAAAGAAATAGAAAAGAAGAAGAACGAAAACAGAAAAGAAGAAAACGAAACAAAAAGGAAGAAAAATCGAAACAAAATCGGATTTGCAATGAGATGCTCGTGTTCGACCAAGAGGTTCCGATCCCGTTCGTAGTCCAATCCGAGGTTCCGAGTATATTGCTCGTCATTTCCGTTGTTGATGTTTCATTGATTTTCCATTTAGTTTCTCATCTTCGTTGCTTACTCGTACATCCGAACAAAGGCTAAATATAAAGAAAGCTTCTTTTAAGGTCGGTTCTTCCTTATCCTTTATGTTATTGTTTTAACTATTTGAGAAGATTTGGTTTATACTTTCATGGAATATATCTTGTTTACTTTGCTTCTTTCTTGTTATTTGGGTTTAATTGCTCGTGTTTGCAATGTCCTCATAGATTGATATTGAATTACTTTTGAGTAATGTTGTTAGAATGATTTTGTTGTTGGGTATTTCTTGTTTGGGATTGATAACGAAGTTGACTGTAATTATATCTTTAATGACATAGGCCATGAGGGAATAATCTGATTTGAGGCCTAATTTAAAGTTTGCATATATAGTTTTACATGGTACAATCCAACTTATTTATCAATTAGGATATTGCTTTTATTATTTGAGACAAGGGGTAGAGTAGAAATCGTAGTCACTTTAGGATTGGCCTTTAATAAAATAAGATGAGCCTCGCCAAATAAAATGCACAAATTGTGGGGCCATCAGTAAATGTATATATTAAAATACTTAGGCTTCGAGATGGGCCGTTTTGGCAAATTCACGGCCTTCCCAAAATAACAACGCGTTAGTATCTTTAGGCGCGTGTTTAATAATAATACATTCTTAAACTCGGGTGCACATTTATGTGACCCAAATCCAAGTCTCAACGAGTCGAAATATGTTGACAACCATGGGTGCACTGGTGCGACGTGGTTCAAAACGCATTTTTACGACGTTGCAATTCTTATAAAAAATAAAAAATTAAAAGCGAATTACTAATAAAAGGCACATAAGTTAAAACGTATTTTTGAAATCAGATAAAATCAAATACAACAGTTGAGCGACCGTGCTAGAACCACGGAACCCGGGAATGCCTAACACCTTCTCCCGGGTTAACAGAATTCCTTACTTAGGATTTTTGGTTCGCGGACTGTAATACAGAGTCAATCTTTTCCTCGATTCGGGATTTAATCGGTGACTTGGGACACCATAAATCTCCCAAGTGGCGACTCTGAATTAATTAAATAAATCCCGTTTCGAATCTTTTACCAGTCATGGTTGTTTGGTTGGATATCTCTCTATAAGGCCTAGGATGGTGTTGACCTCTGATATGACAAAATCATTCAGCATTCGAAAATTAATCAAGTTGGGTGATCATTGATTTGAATTACAAGCATGGCTTACCACAAGTTCTATTATCCATATCTTAGTGGTGGATATTTTACAACCTACTTGTGCTTGGTGCCAGTGCTTGATGATTGAACAAGTATCATAAAGAAATACATAATATTATATTTCACCAAGGGGGTGATCCGACGGTCGAAGAATTGGAGTGAAAACCTTGAGAATCAGGATTCGAGTACCAACATCACTTATTGTCTAAGTTTTGGTGGGTTGAATTACCTGTTACATATGTTGGTGGGAGTTTTAGTAGTAAGTACCTGGTGGATTCGTCTAGATGCCCGGATAACATTCTTATATGTATTTTTACATATATTATTATTGTACGCTAATCAGCTGGTATAATTCCTGAAGTTTGGTGATTAATCGCCTGTAGAAATCCTAACTTTGAGGGAGAAGAGGAAGAGGAAGAAGATATGTGATAGAGAGAAATGAATGAAATGGTGAAAATTATAATTTACTAACTGCATATCTCATACACTTACAGCTTAAACACACACACACACACACACACACACACACACTTATATACACAATTACTGCATACTTACATATATATATATATATATATATATATATATATATATATATATATATATATATATATATATATATATATATATATATATATATATATATATATATACATATATATATACACGTGTGACTACCTACTATTGTAACAAACAAACTAACTAAGTACCTCATTAACCTCACTAACTTCCTAACTAACTAACCATATATAAATAAACTAAACTAATCTCATAATCAAGTTATTCCTTTCTCCTCAACACTCCCCCTCAATCTATGAGGTATGAAGACATCAAGTACTCTTAGTTTGGACATCAAATAGTCATGTTGAACTTTGGTTAAGCCCTTGGTTAGCATATCTACTAGATGTTCCTTAGTTTCTACATGTTCAGTCCTCACCAGCCCATTCTGTATCTTCTTTCCTATAAAATGACAGTCGATCCCAATGTGTTTGGTGCATTCATGGAATACTAGGTTGGTAGATATTTGAATTGCTACTTTGTTGTCTGTGAGTATGTTCACAAGGAGTTCAACAGCTACCCCAATATCCTTGAATAAGCCAAGTATCCAAACCAGTTCTGCCATAGTTGATGCAATACACATGTACTCTGATTCCACCTAACTCCTGGAGATAGTGATTTGCTTCTTTGACTTCCAGGACACTAATGACTCACCGTACTTGATTAAGAATCCAGTTACTGATTTTCTAGTGAGAGTCCAAGTTGCCCACTCAGCATCACAATATGTTGTAATAGTGTTCTCCTTTCTGCTAGAGAGTAGTATGCCTTGTCTAGGATGTCCTTTCACATACCTGACCACTCTTTGTGCAGCTTCCATATGATACCTCTTTGGCTTCTGTATAAATTGACTCAGTGTCTGAACACTAAATGTTATGTCTGGTAGTGTGACTGTCAAGTAGAGCAGCTTTCGTAGTGGCCTCTAGTACTTGCTAGAGTCTTTCAAGATTTCATCTACTGTGCCATCAAGGGTGCCTGTTGTGTTCATCATATTCCTTAGTAGTCAGATTGACATTGGATTCAATAGGTGTAACTACAGGCTTTGCAGCTCCCATTCCAAGTTCAGAGATGAGCTCTAGTGTGTATTTTCTTTGATGTATTAGAATGCCTTGTTGTGACCTGGCAAATTCAATGACAAGAAAGTATTTCACCTCTCCTAAGTCCTTCATCTTAAAAGTCAGTTGTAGCTTAGCTTTGACTTCATCAATTAGTGTCAAGTCAGGTCCAGTTAGAAGCATATTATCCATATAGACCAAGATGATGACAGTGTGTTTGCTTGTCCCTCTTACAATCAAGGAGTGATCATGTTAACTCTGCATGAATCCTAAGTGCATCTGTGCTTCAAACAAGTTAGTTTTCTACTGTCTTGGTTCCTGTTTAAGACCATACAAGGATTTCAAGAGTCTGCATGTTGGTATACTCTTCCACTGACTCTGAAAGCCTTGTGGAAGAGTCATATATATCTCATCATGCAAGTCACTCTAGAGAAAAGCATTATACAAATCCATATGATGAATGTGCCAATGCTCACAAGCAGCAACTATAAGAATTGTTCTGACTGTAACCATTTTAACCGCTGGACTAAATGTTTCCTGATAATCAACAAACTTTTGATGGCTATACATCTTGATCACAAGTCTGGCCTTGAAACTCTCTACCCCTCCTGAGGCATTGTACTTTACTTTGTATATCCACTTGCGCCCAATAGGAATTTTCCATCAGGCAGGAGACCGCATCCCAAGTATGGTTAGATTCTAAGGCAGCAATCTAAGCATGCATAGTATCCACCTACCTAGGTTTTTTAACAGCTTCCTCAAAGAGGTAGGTTCGACTATAGTGGAGAAGGCAGCTAGATAAGCCTAATATTAGGATAGAATCCATCATATGAAACATAATTGGTAATAAAGTAAGACATAGACTTATGTTCTATAAAAGACACAAAGTCTTTCATCCAAATAGTGCTTGTTTGGTCCTTAATGATCTCCTCAGACCAGTGAAGTTGAGATCTTGAGAAGGCAATGATGCTGGCACTACTTCTGATGGTGAGTGGTGATGTAGAGATAAGTCATGTTCTAATCCGGTGGTTGCACGGTCAGAAATAATAAAATAAGGAGGTGAGGTGAGTTCTGCATCAAAAGTAGATGATTCAGGGGGCAAGAACACCGGTGGTATAGATGCTGGAGAGTCCTTGAAAGGGAAAACATCTTCCTTGAAGGAAACATCTCTGTTAATGAGAAAGCAACGATTGTTCAAATCTAACAGGATATATCCTTTTTGAGTATCATAAAACCCTATAAGGACAGTAGGCTTAGCTCCAAGAAGAAGTTTGTCTGTTTCCTGAATATGTTTTGGCATAACACAGACAACCAAGAACTCTCAGATGGTCCAAAGTGGGTGATCTATCATACAACAACTCAAAGGGAGACAGACCATTGGGTACATAAGATGGAATTCTATTAATAATATATACTGATGCAAGAACATAATGACCCCAATACTCAATAGGAATATTGGCCTGAAACCCTAAGGCTCTAGTCACCTCTAGGATATGCTTGTGTTTCCTCTCAGCAACTTCATTTTACTAAGGGTTGTAAGCACATGTCTTCTGATGGAAAATGCCATATTTCTGGAACAAGGTATTGCATACAGAGTTAAAAAATTCAGACCCATTATCATATCTGATTGCCTTCAAGTTTTGTTAAATTGAGTTTGAACAAACATAATAAAGTGTGCAAGTATAACATATATACATCATATTTTAATTTCAGAAGAAACAACCAAGTCATTCTGGTGAAATCATCAACAACGGTCAAGAAATATCTATTTCCATCAAAATTGCATATTTGTAAGGACACCAAACATCCACATGAAACATATCAAATGCATCAGTGCTCTTAATAAAACTGGTATTGTAACAACTCAGCCAGTCGTTATAAGATTTAGCGTCCTGATCCCCTATTAATTACTTTCCTCGTATTTGTTTCTGCCATTTTGATTTACCAGTATGATTTGTTTTGAGTTTCCGAGTGTTATAGAACACTTAGTGCCTAAAAGAGAGTTTAAGATTTAGAATTTGGACCGCAGTCAGAGCAGTATAAAAATAGCCTCGAAATGGAATTCCTCCAGTTCTGTTAGCTCCGCTGGGTGATTTTGGTCTTAGGGGCATATTCTGATTCTATTTTGGAGGTCCGTAGCTTATTTAAGCTTGAAATACTGAAGGTCAAATTTTAAAGTTTTTGGTTCGATAGTGAGATTTTGATATCGGGGCCAGAATGGAATTTCGAAAGTTAGTGTAGCTCTATAGTGTTGAATGTAACATGCGTGCAAAATTTCAGGTCATGCGGACGAGATTTGATAGACTTTTTGATCGAAAGCAGAATTTGGGAGTTTTTTGGAGTTCTTTGGCTTGAATCCGATGTTAATTTGGTATTTTGACATTGTATTGAGCGTTCTGAAGGCTGGAACAAGTTTGAATGATGTTTTAGGATTGGTTAGCATGTTTAGTTGTGGTCTCGAGGGCATCGGGTGTATTTTAGATGCTCAACGAGTCTTTTTAGACTTAAAGAAGTTGCAGATTTTCTGTTGTGTTGTAGAGAAAACCTTCATTGCGTTCGTGAGAGGGTTCTCGTGTTCGCATAAAGCATCAGGCTAAAGCAACTGAATAGTTCTTCCCATTCACGATGATGCCCCACATTCGTGAAGGTATGGGCCCTTTGGTCTTCGCATTCGCGACATGGTCCTCGCGTTCGCGTAAGGTCCGCCAGTGTAAGCTACACATTCGTGAGTGGACCCTTGTGTTTGTGAAAGAGAAAATACTTGCCAGTGATTTTTCGTGCATCGTGTTCGCGACAATGGACTCGCATTCACGAAGAAGGAATTACATGGGCAGATTATAACATTTCAAAATCGAGGTTTAGCCATTTTTATCAAAACTAGAGTTTGGGAGCTTGGATTTGAACGAGATTTTGAGGAATTATCAAAGACATCAATTGGGTAATGAGTCCTAACTCCTTTTTTATTATAACCTATTAATCTAAACGTTAGTTCATCATCTAATTTCAGATTTGGAGTGAGAAATTGGGGAATATTTTGGAAACGTTTGTAGGACTAATTTGGGGATTTTGACTAGGATTTTGGTATCGGATTGGAGTAATTTTGGTACAAGTAAACTCGTGAGTGAATGTGGGTTCATAATCCGTAACTTTTACCTGATTCTGAGATGTGGGTATGAGGGACTATTTGGGCAATTTTATTAATTTCGCATGTTAGCTTCGAATTAATTAGCGAAATTAGTTACTTGAAGTTATATTTACATTATGCAATTGATTTGAATAGATTTGGGTCATTTGGAGTCGAGTACTCGTGGCAAGAACGTGATTTCAAGTTGATTGGTAAGTGAATTGTCTAACTTGTGTTGGGGAACTCCCATTAGGATTTGGTATTGTTGATATGTGAAATGCCTTGTACGTGAGGTGACGAGTGAGTACATGTGCTAATTGTTGAAAATCATGTTTTCATTAAGTAACTATAATTGTGTTTTTCTTCCTTGTTGTACATTACTTGCAATTTAAGCCTACTGTTAATTTAGGGAAGCATGTCTAAATGACTTAATCGCTTTACTTGTTCAAACTGCTTTATTTGAATTCTGTGCAGCGTGCTAGGTTATAAATATTTGTTTTACCTTGGTATGAAATTGGATTGAATTGAATATTCTTCATGTTGTTGTGTGTGTTTACTTTGGGACTTCGGGACTATATCCTAGAGAACCCCCTACTTATTTACTTTGGGACTACTGATTGGTATTCCGGTAGATCCCCCTGCACATTTATGATTGAGACAACGGGACAACACCCCATAGATTCCCCATACTTGATATTTACTTTGGGGCTAGAGATTTGGTATTCAGGGAGTTTCCCTTGCACATTTACGTTTGGGACTACGTGATGGTATCTCGGGAGATCCCATGTTGCTTATTATGTGTACTGAGTTAGATTCTTTCTGTGTTTTTATTCATTATAGACTGTTAGTACTTAAATTATATTGTGGTATTCTATACTGTTTACCATGATTTTTCATCTATAATCAGTAGGGCCCTGGCTTTTCTCATTACTACCCAACTGAGGTTAGGCTTGAGACTTAGTGAGTACCGTTGTGGTGTACTTATGCCCTTCCTATGCATATTTTTCATATATAGATCCAGGTTCTTCGGCTCAGCCCTACCACCCTTGAGGCGAGGTGATTCTTCAGAGACTTCGAGGTATATATGTCGTGTCCGCAGACCAAGGAGTCCCTCTCTATTTTCTCTTGTAGCTATAGTCCTTCTGTATTTACTTTGATTAAGACATTCTATAGTTAGAGCACCTTGTGATTTCATGAGATTCCAGGTTTTAGAAGATCTTTTCAGTTAAGAGTGTGTATTTGTATATGTCGAGCGGCATCTTAAAAGTTTTAATTATGTTTATCTGCAGTTTCTATTAGTCGTTATTTGTTGTTTTCCCTTTTTTCTCAAATTGTTAGGCTTACTTAGTCGTTGAGACTAGGTGCCGTCATAATAGCTCACGGAGGGTGAACTGGGGTTGTGAGAAGTTGGTATTAGAGCTCTAGGTTCAAATGAGTCATGAATCACAAGCCAGTTTATTAGAGTCTCATGGATCGGTACGGAGACTTATGTACTTATCTATAAGAGGCTATGTAATTGTTAGGAAAATTCCACTTCACTTGATTTCCTTTTCGTGCAAGATTTTTGATATCACAATTCTAAACTTTTGTCTTCTATTCTCTAATAGATGGTGAGCACACGTGCTACCGGAGATGACTAGGCACTCACGCCTTCTGCTAGAGCCGTAAGAGGTTGGGGCAGGGGTAGAGGCTGAGGACTCGCTCGTGGTGCAGCCAGAGCACCCGTGTGAGCTACCATAGAGGAGTAAATAAATCCCGTTTTGATTGTCCTTTAATTGGAAAAACTCCTTCGCGCCCTCGCGGGTGCGGAAAAAGAAGGTGTGACAGGTAGGTCTAATTCCCCTTGCTACAACACATCCCAGGTTAGGGGAGGAGTATAGACTCTTTCCGCCCACACTCCTGAGAAGTGAGTCAAGGTTGATCAGATCCCAAAGGTTATACCGGCACCGCCTGCAGTCCCAGATCAGCCCGAGGATAGGGCAACAGCTTCAGAGGATGAGCAGCGGAGGCTTGAGAGGTTCAATAAGTATAAGCCTCATGTATTCAGTGGTTTAGCATCATATGATACCCTAGGATTTCTGGAAGAGTGTCAGCGTATCCTCCATACTATGGGTATATCGGGATTAAGTGGGGTTTCTTTCACTACCTTCCAGCTTCAAGGAGCCGTCAACCTGTGGTGGCATACTTTTGAGTTAGACAGTCCAACTGAGGTAGCATCCCTTACTTGGACTCAATTTTCAAATATATTCCTGAGAGAGTTTTTTCCTCAAAGCCTCTGGGACGCATGGAGCGTAGAGTTTGAGCATTTGCGCCCGGGCACTATGACTGTTTCGGAGTATGGTGTCTATTTCACTGACTTGGCTAGGCATTCACCAACTTTGGTGGCAACAGTTCGTGAGAAGGTTCAATAGTTTATTGAGGGGCTCATTCCCAACATTGGGTATAGTATGGCTCGTGAGTTGGAGATGGATATTTCTTATCAGCAGGTAGTGAGCATTGCTAGGAGAGTAGAGGGTGTGCATACTCGGAATAGAGAGGAGAGAGAGGCCAAGAGGTCTCGAGGGTCGAGCCATTATTCCGATGCCCATGCTCCAGTTGTAGTTCATCATGGTAGGGGTTACAAGAGTCGCCATATTCATTCAGCTATTCTAGCAGCCAGCGGTATTCCAGCTCCTCCTAGACCTCAGGAGCCTTATTATGCACCTCAAGTATCTAGTGCACCTCCTACATAGGGTGCTTTTAGTGGTCAATCCAGCAGACCTGGACCGAGCCAGTCACAACCACTACATCCTCCAAGAGCTTATTTTGAGTGTGTTTACACACACCATATGGTGAGGGATTGCCCCAGACTTAGGAGGGTGCACCTCCACAGCCTTCTTAACTACAGCGTGCCTCGCAGAGTTCCCAAGCTATGGTTGCAGCACCAGTTGCTACCCCACCTGCTCAGTCAGCAAGAGTAGGAGGTCGGGAAGGAAGAGGTTGCCCTAGAGGGGGAGGAAAGCCCAAATATTATTCCCTTCCTGCCCGTACCGAGGTTGTCGCCTCCAATTCTGTCATCACATGTATTGTCCTGGTTTGTCATAAAGATGCATCAGTTTTATTCGATCCAGGCTCCACTTATTCTTATATGTTTTCTTACTTTTCCCCCGTATTTAGGCGTATCTCAGGATTCTTTCAGTTTTCCTATTTATGTTTCTACTCATGTGAGGGATTCTCTTATTGTGGACCGCATTTATCGGTCATGTTTGGTTGCGCTTAGTGGTTTTGAGACCAGAGCCGATTTATTGTTGCTCAGCATAGTATATTTCGATGTTATCTTGGGCATAGACTAGTTGTCACCCCATTATGCTATTCTTTATTATCACGCTAAAACCATGATGATAGCTATGCTAGGTGTACCACGAGTAGAGTGGAGGGTTACTTTAGAACATACTCCCAATAGAGTTATCTTTCCTTAAATCTCAATGAATGGTTGAGAAAGATTGTGATGCGTAACTAGCCTATGTGAGAGATATTAGTGTTGATACCCATATGGTTGATTCAGTCCCAGTAGTACGAGACGTCCTTGATATGTTTCCAGCTGATCTTCCAGGTATGCCACCCGACAGAGATATTGATTTGGCATTGATATGTTGTCGGGCACTTAACACATTTCTATTCCTCTGTATCGTATAGCCCCTCTTGAGTTGAAGGAGTTGAAGGATCAATTATCGAAACTGCTTGACAAGGGTTTTATTCGGCCGAATGTATCACCTTGGGGTGCTCCTGTCATGTGTATGAAGAAAACAGATGGTTATATGCGTATTTGCATTATTATCGCATGTTGAGCAAAGTCACCGTGAATAATCGGTATCCTTTATCTCGTATTGATGATTTGTTTGACCAGCTACATGGTGCATGAGTGTTTTCTAAGATTGACTTGCAGTCAAGCTACCATCAGTTGAATATTCGGGAGCCAGATATCCCGAAGTCTGCTTTCAAGACTCGTATGGTCATTACAAGTTCCTTGTTATATCATTTGGGTTGACCAATGCTCCAGCAGCCTTCATGCATTTGATGCATAGTGCGTTCCGGCCATTTCTTGACTTGTTCGTCATTGTCTTTATTGATGATATTCTGGTATGCTCCCGGAGTTGGGAGGATCATAAGCAGCACTTGAGGACAGTGCTTCAGACTTTGATGGAAAAGAAGTTATATGCAGAGTTCTTGAAATGGGAGTTTTGGTTTGATTATGTGGCATTCTTGGGTCACAAAGTATCGAGTGAGGGTATATATGTGGATCCAAAGAAACTGGAAGCCGTGCAGAGTTAGCCTAAACCATCCTCAGCTACAGAAATCTGCAGTTTTCTTGGCTTGGCAGGTTATTACCGTCGATTCGTTGAGTGGTTTTCATCTGTTGTGCCACCTATGACTAGGCTGACCTAGAAGGGTGCTCTGTTCTAGTGGACAGAAAAGAGTGTGAGGCGAGATTCTAGAAGCTCAAGACAACTTTGACTGTAGCCCTAGTTTTGGTTTAGCCTACAGGTTCGAGGTCTTATAATGTCTATTGGGATGCCTTGAGGATTGGTCTTGGAGCGGTATTGATGCAGGACGGTAGGGTAATTGCCTACGCGTCAAGACAGTTGAAGGTACATGAGAAGAATTATCATATCCATGTTGCTATTGTCCATGCATTAAAGATCTGGCATCATTATTTGTACGTTGTTCTCGTGAGATCTATACTGATCACCAGAGTTTGCAGCACATGTTCAAGCAAAAGGATCTTAATTTGTACCAGAGGCGGTGGTAAGAGCTGCTGAAGGACTATGATATCACTCTTTTGTATCACCGAGCAAGGCCAATGTGGTGGCCAATGCTTTGAGTCGCCAGGTGGAGAGTTTGGGGAGTTTGACTTATTTACCAGTAGTAAAGAGGCCTATGGCGATGGATGTTGAGGACTTAGCCAGCCAATTTGTGGTATTGGATCATTCGGAGCCCAGTTGGGTTCTAGCTTGCGTGGTCTCTCGGTCTTCCTTATTTGATCGTATCAGGGAGCGTCAGTATGATAACCCTTGTTTTCTCGTCCTTAAGAACAATGTTCTGCATGATGATGCCAGAGATGTGACTATTGGTGATGATGGGGTATTGAGGATGCAGGGTCGTGTATCTGTACCCAATATTGATGGGCTTCGGGACTTGATTCTAGAGGAGGCCCATAGTTTGCGATATTTCATCCATTCGGGTGCCGCGAAGATGTACCAATATTTATTTGAGGCAGCACTATTGGTGGAAGCGGATGAAGAAAGATATAGTTGGGTTTGTAGCTCGGTGCCTCAATTGTCAGCAGGTGAAGTATGAGCACCAGAGACTTGGTGGGTTACTTCAGCAGATAGAGATTCCAGAGTGGAAGTGGGAGCGAATCACCATGGACTTCGTAGTTGGGCTCCCACAAACTTTGAGAAAGATCGATGCTATTTGGGTAATTATGGCTCAGCTGACCAAGTCCCCGTACTTCATTCCTATGTGTACTACCTATTCTTCGGAGCAGTTGGCAAAGATTTATATCCGGAAGATTGTTTGCATGTATGGTATTCCAGTTTCTATCATTTTAGATAGAGGTACACATTTCACATCACGGTTCTGGAGGGCCGTACAACATGATTTAGGTACTCGGGTGGAGTTGAGCATAATATTTCGCCCCCAGATAGACGGATAGTCTGAGTGCTCTATTCATATTCTTAAGGATATGCTCTGTGCGTGTGTGATGGAGTTTGGAGGTTCTTGGGATCATTTCTTGCCACTGGTGGAGTTTGCCTACAACAACAGCTATCGGTCCAACATTCAGATGGCACCGTATGGCCTTGTATGGTAGGCGGTGTAGATCCCTAGTAGGTTGGTTTGAGCCGAGTGAGGCTAGATTATTGGGCACGGACTTGGTTCAAGATGCTTTGGAGAAGGTTAAGGTGATTCATGATAGACTCTATACAACCTAGTCCAGATAGAAGAGTGCGGATCGGAAGGTTCGTGATGTTTCGTATATTGTTGGAGAGTGGATTCTACTTCGGGTTTCGCCTATGAAGGGCGTTATGAGATTTGGGAAGAAAGGAAAGTTGAGCTTGAGGTTTATTGGTCCTTTTGAGATATTGAGACATGTTAGGGATGTTGCTTATAAGCTTGCCTTTCCTCCCAGCTTGGCATGAGTTCATCTGGTATTTCATGTTTCGATGCTCCGGAAGTATCACGGTGATCTATCGCACGTGTTGGATTTCAATTCAGTCTAGTTGGACAAGGATCTATCGTATATTGAGGAGCTAGTGGAAATATTGGACAGGCAGGTTCGGAAGCTAAGGTTAAAGAACATTTCATGAGTTAAGGTTCAGTAGCGAGGTCAGCCGGTCGAGGAGGCGGCCTGGAAAACCGAGCAGGATATGCGCAGCCATTACCCTCGTCTTTTCACCACTTTAGGTATGTCTCTATGCTCGTTGAGGACAAACCAACATTTTAAGAGGGGGATGATGTAATGACCTGGCCGGTCATTTTAACAATTAATGCCCCAATACCCTATTAACTACTTTGTTTGTGATTGTTTCTGCTATTTTGATCTGCCGGGATGATTTGTTTTGAGTTTCGAAGTGTTTTGGGGCACTTAGTCCCTAAAAGAGAGTTTAAGCTTTAGAATTTGGACCGTAGTTGGAGAAGTGTGAAGACGGCCTCGGAATGGAATTTTGTCGGTTTCATTAGCTCCTTTGGGTGATTTCGGGCTTAAGAGCGTGTTCGGATTGTCTTTTGGAGGTCCGCACCTTATTTATGCTTGAAATGCCAAAAGTCAAATTTTTAAAGTTTCTGGTTCGATAGTGAGATTTTGATATTGGGGCCTAAATAAAACTCCGGAAGTTGAAGTAACTCTGTAGTATTGAATGTGACATGTGTGCAAAATTTTAGGTCATTCGTACGAGATTTTGATAGACTTTTTGATCGAAAGTGAAATTTGGGAGTTTTTGGAGTTCTTAGGTTTGAATCCAACTTTAATTTAGTGTTTTGATGTTGTTTTGAGAGTTTCGAAGGTTGGAACAAATTTGAATGATGTTTTAAGATTGGTTGGCATGTTTCGTTGAGGTCTCGGGGGCCTCGGGTGTGTTTCAGATGCTCAACGGGTCATTTTTGGACTTAGAGAAGTTGCACATTTTATGTTGTTGTGTTGCAGAGAAAACTTTCATCGTGTTCGCGAGAGGGATCTTGCATTCATGTAGAGCATCTAGGTGAAGCAGCTGAATCGTGCTTCGCGTTCGCGATAATGCCCCGCGTTCGCGAAGGTATGGGCCCTTTGGTCTTCACGTTCACGACATGGTCCTCGCGTTTGCCTAGGGTCTGCCAGTGTAAGCTACGCGTTCGCGAGTGGACCCTCGCGTTTGCCTAGGGTCCGCCAGTGTAAGCTACGCATTCGCGAGTGGAACCTCGCATTCGTGAAAGCGAAAATTTTGTCTAGTGATTTTGTGTATCGCTTTCGCGAAGAAAGAATTACCTAGGCAAATTATAATGTTTCAAAATCGAGGGTTTAGTTATTTTCAGCAAAACTATAGTTTGGGAACTCATATTTGAAGTAGATTTTGATGGATTTTCAGAGATATCAATTGGGTAATGATTCCTAACTCCTTTTTGCTTATAACCCATTAATCTAAATGTGAATTCATCATCTAATTTCGGATTTGAGGTGAGAAATTGGAGAAATTTTTGGAAAACTTCTTAGGCATAATTTTGGGGTTTTGATTAAAATTTTGGTATCGGACTGGAGTAATTTTGGTACGAGTGAACTCATGAGTGAATGGTAGTGTAATTCGTAACTTTTACCTAATTTCGAGATGTGGGCCCGGGGACTTTTTGGGCGATTTTCTTAATTTTGCGTATTACCTTTGAATTAATTAGTGGAATTAGTTACTTAAAGTTATATTTACATTATGCAATTGATTTAAATAGATTTGGGACATTTAGAGTCGAGTACTCATGACAAGAACGTGATTTTGAGTTAATTGAGTTGGTTCGAGGTAAGTGGTTTGTCTAAACTTTTATGGGAGAACACCCCTTAGGATTTGATATTATTGATATGAAATGACTTGTACGTGAGGTGACGAGTGTGTACATGTGCTAATTGTTGAAAATCATATTTTCATTAAGTAACTATAATTGTGTTTTTTCTTCCTTGTTGTACATTACTTGCAATTTAAGCCTACCGTTAGGTTAGGGAAGCATGTCTAAGTGACTTAATTGCTTTACTTGTTCAAACTGCTTTATTTGAATTATGTGCAGCATGCTAGGTTAGAAATACCTGTTTTACCTTGGTATGAAATTGGATTGAACTGAATATTCTTCATGCTGCTGCTGTGTGTTTACTTTGGGACTACGAGACGGTATCCCGAGAGATCTCCCTGCTTGTTTACTTTGGGACTACGGATCAGTACTCAGGTATGATTGGGACTACGGGACAGCACCCAGTAGATTCCCCATATTAGTATTTATTTTGGGATTAAGGATTTGGAATTCCGCGAGTTTCCCTTGCACGTTTACATTTGAGACTACGAGACGGTATCCCGGGGGATCCCTTGTTGCTATTTATTTGTACTCAGTTAGATTCTTTTTGTGTTTTTATTCGTTATAGATTGTTAGTACTTAAATCATATTATCATATTCTACTTTTTACCATGCATTTTTCATCTATAATTAGTAGGGCCCTGACTTTCCTCGTCGCTACCGGACCGAGGTTAGGCTTGGCACTTACTGAGTACCATGGTATACTCATACCCTTCCTGCGCATATTTGTTTATGTGCAGATCCGGTTCTTCGGCTCATCCCTACCACCCTTGAAGCGAGGCGATAGACTTCGAGGTATATCTGTCGTGCCCGCAGACCGAGAAGTCCCTCTCCATTCTCTCTTGTAGTTATAGTCCTTCTGCATTTACTTTGATTTAGACATTCTGGAGTTAGAGCACTATGTAGTATCCTTAGCTTGTGATTTCATGAGATTCCGGGTTTTGGGAGATCTTTTCAGTTGAGAGTGTGTATTTGTATATACCGAGCGGTATCTTAAATGTTTTCATTATGTTTATCCGCAGTTTCTATTAGTTTTTATCTGTCGTTTTCCTTTTGTCTGCAAATTGTTAGGCTTATCTAGTCGTAGAGACTAGGTGTCGTCAAGATAGTTCACGGAGGATGAACTGGGGTCGTGACGGGTAGGGAATGGCAACCTGGTTGTTTAGCACAGGGGCATACATTGCATTTATTTATAGTGTCAATAATACTTGCTTGTTTAGTAGGAAACAGTTTTCTAAGTACCACACCAGAGATATGACCTAGTTTTTTATGCCACAAAGTAATATCAGTATTTCTTGACTTTATTCCAGCTGCAACTAAAGGGGTTGCAATAAGCTTCTTGGCCTCATATTTCTACAGGAAATATAAGCCATCTCTTTTCCTACCAATATCTCTCACCTTACCACTGAAGAGATCCTGAAATATACAGAAATCAAGATAAAAAGAGGCAAAGCATCTTAGATCTCTTTTCACCTTGGAGACTGACAATAAGTCGAATATAAATTGAGGTACATAGAGCACTTCTTTAATAATGCTTCTATATGAAATATGAATATGTCCAATCTGAGTAACCTGAGTGACATCTCAATTAGGTAGTAGAACTCTTCTAGACTTAGAAGGTGTGATTAGGGAGGTTTTGGCTAGTAAGTTAACATGTGACACCATATGATTTGTGTCACCTATATCAATGATCCATTCTTGTGAATTAGTGGATGTTAAAAGGGCAGTATCAATACCTGCTACATTTTCTTGAGTAGGAGGAGTTGGGCTATTATTCAAAACTGCATTATTTGATCATATCGTTCCTAGGTGAAGGGAAAGCCACCACCTTGTAAAGCAGTATTTGCTGATCCCTGCGGCTGTGAAGAGGAATTACCTACCTGTGTCCGAGTGCCAGATATACCTTGACCCTGTAATCCTTCAGTATCTTGGCTCACATACTGATGGCCATGATACATGGACATGGATTTCATTAGCATAAGTGTTGTTGACGTATTCTGAGAGACGTGATTTGTGTGCAAAGGAACAACATGACCAGGTTCTATCGTAGCATTATATGATCCAGCTCTCCCTTTTTTTTAAACTTATGGTCTTGTGGATATCCTATGATTTTGTAGCAGTTTTCCTTACAGTGGCCTTTCATTTTACAGAACTTACACTGGACATTGTAATTCTTCCTAAACTTTGGAGTGAAATTAGGCTTAGCATTGTACAAAACAATAGAATCATAGGCATTTGTGTTTATATTAGGAGCAGATCCTAACACTCTAGCAGTGGCTGTTATAGTTCTCTGACTTTCATCACTCATGAGCATACATAAGCTTAATTCACTGTTGGTAATGGTTTCATCATAAGAATTTGACTACGATCTTGAGAGTGATAGTCATTTAAGCCTTAGAAATTGATACACCTTTTGTTTTCGTAGATGCATAATAAATTCTTTTGTCTTACACAGTCATAGCCAGGAGTAGATACTACACATTCAGTCTCATCCCAGAGACTTTGAGCTTCGTGTAGTAAACAAAGATAGATGCGGTATCTTGATTTAGAGTGGCAATTTCCTTGTGCAAATTACAGCAACGCGTATCATTCCCCTTATCAAAGGGTTCTTGCATATCCATCCACACTACCTGTGCATTAATAGCATATGCAATACCACTAATTAATGACGGAACCACTAAATTCATCAACCATGACAACACAATTGCATTGCACTTCTCCCATTGATACTAGTACTTCTCACGAAACCGCTCCTTAGGCCACCTTCCATCAACAATCCCAAGCTTTTTGCGACCAAGTAAGGCAATCCGCATAGATCGATGCCATATGGAGTAATTGTTAGTGCCAGTTAACAGAAACGAGATCAAGGAGATTCCACTTGTATGGTCGGGATCTAAGTACTCAGGATGAGTGACTGCTACTATCACTCCTTCCTCAAATTCATCCTCTGATAATGCATACGAATCATTTTCAGCAGTAACATTTGTGCTTTCATTCAATAAATCATCAATCGCCATTGTTTAGCAATTTCCAGTTGAAAAAAAAATTGAGATATTAGTTTTGAACCAGAAATTTGACTAAGAAGAAGTCGAGGATCGATATTTGAGCTTCAATTCTGAGCTTAGAGCTTTGATACCATGCTGAAGTTTGGTGATTAATTTCGAGGGAGAAGAGAAAGAAAGGAGGAAGAAGAAGATATCTGAGAAAGAGAGAGAGAAATGAATGAAATAGTGAAAATTATATTTCACTCGTTGTTTATCTCTTACACTTACACATATATATACCCGCACGTGTGATTACCCACTTTTGTAACAAATTAACTAAGTACATCATTAACCTCACTAACTTCCTAACTAACTAACCATACATAAATAAACTAAATTACTCTCGTAATTAAGTTACTCATTTCTCCTCAACATGGCCTGCGCCGAGAGTCTCATTCTATTGTGTAGCTTGAGTATGAATTGAGTCTCATATTTTACCTGGTTTCACAAAATTCTATCTCATGGTTACCCAGATTTCAGCATATACTTAAATTCATCCAAGTCTTGAAAATTCTAGATAAGGATTGGTTAAAGGCAATTTGAACTTCCCACCATAACGTATTTCAGCGTGTTTTGAGTTACATGTGTGAAAGATGTCTAGTGATTGATTTTGTTTCTAGATTTGTTACATCTCTTACGGTTTCCAATAATCTGTTTCTTTTACGCTTGTCTTTTTGATTAATTAAAGGGAGAAGAAAAGGGAGCAACTGTTTTTTCATCACTAGTTCCATGAGGTAATTTTGTCATCTGCATTACTAAATTGGATCCTCTTCAGTTTTTATTAACAGCAGCCAATGAAAGGCACTCCTTTTGGCAAATTTTATTCTAGTTATGTTTGACTGCCTAAGCATACCAAATGGTCATAGTACCGTAATCTGGGAAGTATGAAAAAACTGAACGTATTGTTCTGGACGGGTCTCTGTGATAATCATACAGTTTCTTGGTTGAATATTCGTTTGTTCCTTCATGATTTCATGACGGAAGAATTTACTGATGAAGTTGTGGGGATGTTGAATGAACTGCAGAAATGGAGTCCTCGAAAGATACAGCTAGCCCAGCTCGAGAAGGCCCTATCCTTTGCATCTGTATTCATTGGTATCCAGCTTGTGCACATATTTGCAGCAGTACAGCATTCCTACTACAACGCCAAAATTAAACGCAGAAACTAAACTAGCTCTTTTTGTCAGTCCAACAAAATATAAAACCCCAGTTCACCCTCTCTTGCCTAAGCAATGAATAAGCACAATCGCACTTTCAGAGGTTATTTTAGCACATATGAACGACATAAAATTCAAGCTGGCTTTGCAGCACAAAGCTCTCTCGTGACTAAGGGAGAAATTCTGACCCATTAAAAGTTTCCACGTATATTAATAACTTCGTTATATGACACAAGTCCTCTTACTCTAGTTAGGAGTAACAAACTTAAAGCTCCAATACAAAAGCCTTCTGCACAGACTGGCATTATAGATTTAAGTCTGATCAAATCACCCCTTATGGATGGAGTTTGCTGATGGAAATACACAAGGGACCTTGGGGGGGGGGGGAAGAAATTGTCGCTGCTACCAGATTCAACTTAGGAATGGAAAGAAAATAAAATAAAATTCTGACAAGATGCATGGCTACTCCACAGCTCTCTCCAAAATGAATCCTCAAATTAGTTTTGCATAGAAAAAAAATTCTTTAGACACGGTTGCTCAATGCAAAACAGAACTATATGGAAAATAATACTCAGATTGAACTGAAATTGATCTGGAGATGGTCACGGATCTAACAGAAAAAACTGGGGAAATATAGCCATGTAATTGACAAACCATATCCATCAGAACAAAGAGGCATCACTTCACGGAAACAACTTAAGGCCACATGGATCACATTCTAGTATGAATCCTAAGGGTGATATTGACCAAAAGGAACAGGGACAAAACTTAAAGATGTATACAATACAGAGAGACTGTTTGAATTCCTCCTCTTTTATCAAGAACTCTTAAGAGAAACTGCAATGCAAATTTGTAACCCCTTTTGAACAGGTCAGTACTCCCTTACAGCTACTCTTTTATTCAATAATGTAATCACTTGTTACCTGATCAAATTGCTGTTAGATTTAAGAAAATAGGGCGAAAATAATTAATGCATGATTACACAGACTCAATTTACTAGACCAACCGGGTGAACCTTACTCCTTAACATGTAGTGTCAAGTGTGTGAGCCTATCCTTCGCATGAGATTTGGCCCTTTTACCCAACAATCAAGTCCAGTGAAGCATTAGCAACTGTTTTAGTCTCAGCTAAATTCACACATCCCAGCCAACATGATTGTTCTCAAACTTATAGAAATCCACAACTACCAAAGCTCTGAGCCCCGTGGAATTAACCAACTTTACAAAACATGTAAAAGCAATAAAATCTCACCTTAGTTAAAATACAAAACCAAACAAAAATCTCTCAGAACACAAACAGTTGTGGCACATCTTTTTAAATTTTTGTGAATATCAGATGGATGATGTCAAGTCAACACAAGAACTGCTATGATGTTGGAAGAGAGAGGAGATGAGGAAACGCAAGGCAAAACGGTGTAACTGCATACCAGCCTGCATCTGGTGGACTGTATGGACAGAGAGAAACAAAAGATGTTCTGAAGACATTGCCTATCCCAGTCAGAACGTCAAGTTTAACTGTATTCTTCTCTGTTTTTGGTGCGGCTAGTAAGTGACACTAGACCAATAGAATTTATCGATTCCCTACAGGAATAGAACTATAGAAGGGAACACTTTTGCCCTTTTTTTTTTTTAGAAAAAGAAGGTAACACTTTTGCTTGTTGCTCTACATGTGAAAAATATGTCAGCACACCGGCCAGTCTTGTTCATAGTGGTTGAGAGAATCCTCTTCATACCACTAGGTCAAGTGTTCGAGACCGGTAAGATGCCAAACGAACAAAAAAATATGTCCCATCTCACTTTGTGTATAAGATGTCCAACTCTAAACTCTATGTCCCAAGACATTGTCCTCCTGCAAAAACTGACGGATCGGCAAGTGGTAAGACCCACAGTGAACCCCACCACTTGCACAGACCTTCACTCACACATCCAGCAGATCAAGCAACCTTGACCTCATACAGATTTTCTAACTTAGAACACAAGGACTCGAGTTCACGCATGCTAACCTGAAACCTAAAATGGCAAGATTAGTTCATTAAAAAGCATGGTATAACAAGCAGTATACCGCTAGACCTAGTGATTAGACCACTTAAGAATACGGGGAGTTACCATAGAAAGAAAGATCAACCTATAAAGGAAGATAACTTCCTATAAGATCTTATCTCAACTAGCTAGAACATGTAAGTAGTACACTTAAAAATAAGTGGCATTACTCCAATAAACAAGATTGCTTTGCTATGTGCCAGTTGATAAGAGAGGGTATACTTGTCTTTGCATGTAAATAAGGAGGTCATATTAGTCATTGGCTGATAAGAATTAGTTACGCAATTAGTTAATATGAGCTGACTGATTAGTTGAGCTGTTAGCTGGGTAGTTAGAAGGAGGTTAGAGGATTAAGAGATATAGAAAGGATATCAATGTAATAGGGGATTCATTGTGATTTGATGCTGAAATTGATTTCCTCCTCCACTGTCTCTATTACGTTCTTGTTATCGACTCCGTCGTGACACCGGCCAGTCCACCAAAAATCTGGTCAGGGACCATTCCTGCGTTGGCCCCTTAGGATTGTCTATCTTTTATGTTTGAGTTGTAACAATGGTATTAGAGCCTTTCGGTTCTCTGACAGTAATGACTAGCATGGAAGATGATATCAGCTCAGAAGATGATATTCTATGAAGAACTCAGAGAAGACATTGACAACATCAAGAAATCCATGATTGACATAGCTCGGAAGTATGTTGAGAGCTTGGAGGAGATCAAAAGTATGCCGGCATCCTACCTTCCAGGAAGGCGGGTTGATGCTGAAGTTTCAAGTACTAGCAGCAAGTTGAATCCACGCAGAAACTCTACTCGCTACAAGCCACAAAATGGAGCCTGACAGAATCATACTTTTCAAAAGGTACATGAATTTGATATGCAATCTTCTGTAGTTATAGGTGATGGGCAAGAATATAATCTTGAGAGTAATGGGGAATTTCAACATGATGAAGGAGACAAGAAGATCTCAGAGATGACTGAGAAAAAGGCTTCATCGCATGACTGGAAGGCGTTCCATGAAATTTCCTATGTGTTCGATGAAATTCCTCAATCAAATTTATGTGGTAAAATGGTTTTATCTCAAGGATGGGAAGTCTTCAATGAAATCCTTCAGTCGAATTTGTGTGTTAGTTACAGAAATAGTTTGATTGCTGAAGATAAAGATGGTATTTCATGGAATTTAATGATAGGAAGATGTGTGCAAACTAGTATTTTCGACAACGAATTGAACTTGCTTAGGCAGATACTAATTGTTAATGTCGGGCCTTTATAAGTTTTCTTGTCCGTAATTCTGCCTGCATTTGGTCAGTTAATGACACTACTTATGAGGAAACATCACCATGCATATGTCGGTAGAACAGAGTTTGATTGCAACATGTTAGCTAGCTCACTAGTTAATAGTGATTCTCTAGTGAACAAGGAATCGATGAGAATATCATTGGTGCATCTTCAAACTTTTCTGACTGCTAGTTGTTCACTATTCCCACCTAATCCAGGAGGAATCAAACTAGAAGAGGAGAGTGTATTTGGTAGTTTAAGGGATCTTGGAGAAGATAGTCACAGTGAATATGAACCATTTAGCAGAAAAAGATTATGGAAACAGCATAGTTATGATGACGATTGGGAAGAAAACACTAATGAGGAGGTGGAGTTACTTCTATAATTTGAACCTTGTAAGAAGGCTCCTCATGGTCACAGGGATGGTTCAGTTAACAAAAGAAATGAGCTCAAGAATGTGCCAATTTCTGCACAGCCAAAAATGTAAGAAGCTTTTCAGCCAGGCGTGAGTCTACAGCTGCTTGGAAAAGACATTTTCTATGTTACAGCAAGCTTGGCAGAGTAACTACAATGGAGCATGATGGATACTCTTGGAATGGAGACTAACTTTCATGACACGAGTCCCTGCATCATTGAATATTTTGGTTTCACGATGGCTTCTTTAAAAGAAAATGAAAGTGTATTTGCAAATCCATGTAACGGTGAGAAGAACATGAGTAAACTCATTTATTGTTCTTTCAGTAGTTGGGCTAATAACAGAGAATGGTCAATCTGCTTTGAAGAGGAATAAGTAAGAGCAGATGCAATAGAAATTGGTTGGGTAGCTACCATAACAAGTTGTAATTTTCTTAGCATCTTTGCTGAGGGTTGTCTGCAACAGTTTGGAGATACATCTACTCTTCCTAAATTACTAGTTTTCCTCTCCTCACATGGCGACATGGTTTTGGAGCCTGAAGTAGTGTTGGATCAGAGGACAATACTCATAGACAATCAACAAATCACTCAAGTTCTGATCAAATGGTTCAATTTTCTACCTGAAGATAACACTTGGTGAAGTTAACTCTTTTTAGCAGCAATTTCTTGATTTGTCCTTGAGGGCAAGGATTTCTAACAGAGGGTATTTGTTATGTGCCAGTTAATTGGAGGGATATACTTGTCTTTGCATGTAACTACGGAGGTCAAATTAGTCATTGGCTGATAAGAATTAGTTAAGCAATTAGTGAATGTGAGCTGACTGATTGGTTGACCTGTTAGCTGAGCAGTTAGGAAGGAGTTGGAGGATTAAGAGATATTAAAAGGGGAGATCATTGTAATTGGGGATTCATTGTGATTTGTTATTGGAATTCATTTCCTCCCCTCTATCTCTATTACGATCTTGTTATGGACTCCATCGGCGACGCAGGCCTATCCACTGGAAATCTGTCCAGGGACCATTCCTGCTCTTGGCCCCTTAAGATTCTATCTTTTTTGTTTGAGTTGTAACATATTTCCTAGGTGCATTGCCCTTGCCCCAGCCCCCTCTATTTCTAGAGAATGAACCTTAAAAGAAATTTATTGCCTAGTGCAGTCATTAGACCACATTCAACGACAAACAAGTAGCAAACACATGTAGCCTGGTGTTATTCCACAATTTGCTTTGCTCTAAGCAAATACTTTTGCTCTAATGCAACGGGCATATTTATAGAGGATACCCAACCAGTTCGGGATTGAGGCATAATTGTTTAATTGAAATTCAACTTATCCGAAGACAAGCATCATAGTTGAATCTTCCCAAATACACACACAATCTAAGCTGTTACTTATACATATACACACGAGCAAATCACGTAAGACGATCCAATTATAACATACTGTATTAAACACAAAATATAAAGCAAAAAATTACACATCCACAGGTGAAAATGAAAAAAGAATAACATAATCAACCATTGTCATTAAAACTGAACAAAAAACAGTAAGCTCGGATTTCAGGTCAAAGTTGAAAGTCAATAACATTTATTTTCCAACTCTCTAAAAACCACAAACTATCAACTCAATTTATCGAAAACACCTAATTTGACAATCCAAGAAAGGAGTGAAATTCAAAAACCATACCCAAAAATGTTCCACAGATTCATTCATCAATGGATTGGATTTGAGCAGAAGAAGATTCAAGTTCGAGGCGTTTTAGGGCTTCTTGATGGGCCCAAGTTTCAAGTGTGAGATCGGGCTTAGCGTTGAGGCCCACACCGAGGATAACGATAGTGAAAAAGCTGGTGATGTAGCAAGGGAGTTCCCAATCCTCCCATTTCCGGGATTGTCCAGGTGGTGGTGGGACCCGATTGAATAGGTATCCGTTGGGCCGATCTTGGTGACCCGCAGTAGTAAACGGGTTCGGTCCGTGGCCTCCTCTTGTGCGGAGGCCCGAACTAAGACGAGCTCGTAGCATGCCGGCGGCGGTCGCGAAGGGTTTCGCGGACGGCATCGTTGGCCAGGTGAAAGGAAGTGTGTGAGAGACCGGAGTGATTCGCTCCTGTGTGTATTTGTGTGATTGGATCCTATGTGCTGTTCACTATAACCCAGACGTCGTCGTTTTTTAACAAGCAATTTTTATTATATCGCTTATTTTGATGTAAACACAATATATAAATAATAAATTGTGTATTTCTTTTTTGTGTTAGTAGTGTATCGCCAATTATTATACGTGGAATGTCCTAATTTTATTAGACAGTTCCCAACATAAGAATCACTTCTTTTTACTATTACATGTTGCAGCTTTTTGGATAAGGTTTTGAAAAGATATTTGAGGAATAAAATATTGGTAATTAAAGATTCAATATTTCTTCTAGTTCTATGTTTCAGGAGTTTATTTGGAAAAACTCTCAAGTCTTCTTCTTCATTAATTGCATAAAAAAATTCTTTAAAAGATTTTGTCCTAGAAAATTAAACAAAAGTTTTTCGCAAACAAATTTTATATATATATATAGAGAGAGTGACTAAAATATTCTTAAACTATTAAGCTATTTTTATACCCTTAATTATTTATATTAATTTTGACAAGAACTTATAATGGAAGGACACAACTATGACGACCCAACCCGTCGTCTCATGTGTTACCGTCCCGTTTTCCCCATTTTATATTTCTTTGTGTTTCACTATCAGTATTTGGTGTATTAGAGTTGATTTGGATTGGTTTGGTAGAGAATGAGACACTTAGTATCTTTAAGGAAGGTTTGGTTTGAAAAAGTCAACGGGGCATTGACTTAGGAGTGTGATCGAAATTTATTTTGGAGGTCAATGTAGAACTAGGCCTCAATTGGCGAAATTGGCATTCTCGCGAATTCCGGTCGATGGATGAGATTTTGATTCGAGGGTCAGAATAGAATTCCGAGAGTTGCAGTAGCTTCGCTAGGTGATTTGGGATGTGTGTGCAAAATTCAATTGATTCGGAAGTGTTTTGGTTGGGTTTTTTATTGAAAGCGTATTTCGGAAGTTTTTGAAGAACTTAGGCTTGAATTCGATGTAATTTGATGATTTTGGTGTTATATGAGGTGTTCTGATGATTGGAGCAAGTTTGAATAATGTTTTAAGAT